>JBBPBX010084211.1:0-15353 GCA_038048925.1 Garcialebias charrua
ATTCTACTTAATTTTCCTAACTGTAATACACAAACTACATCACAAAATGAATAATTCTACTTAATTTTTCTAACTAATACATAAACTAGATCACAAAATGAATAATTCTACTTAATTTTTCTAACTGTAATACACAAACTACATCACCCATAATTCTACTTACTTTTTCTAACTGTGATACACAAACTACATCACAAAATGAATAATTCTACTTAATTTTTCTAACTAATACACAATTTTTCTAACTAATACACAAAATACATCACACTTAATTTTTTTTTCTACTTAATTTTCCTATTTTTTTATTATTTTTTTCTACTTAATTTTCCTAACTGTAATACACAAACTAGATCATAAAATGAATAATTCTACTTAATTTTTCTAACTGTAATACACAAATTAAAAGATGGCACAACATCAAGATGTTCACAAAATGAATAATTCTACTTAATTTTCCTAAATGTAATACACAAAATACATCACAAAAATGAATAATTCTACTTAATTTTTCTAACTGTAATACACAAACGCACTAAGCTACACCATAAGTACAACATAGGTGTAATACACAAATACGCAAGGTTACATCATATATAGTTTTTGAGCAAGTCTTTTTTTACCTTTTTCTTAAATGTATACATTGATTTTTCATTTTTAACATCACTCTCCAGAGCATTCCACAATCGAACTCCCTGAATTGAGGTAGACCGTCCCTTTAAGCTGGTTCTGAATTGTGGTTTGATGAATATCTCTGTCCCTTTGAGATTGTAATAACTTTGTCTTTTTATAAAATTTCTTTGGATATTTAAAGGTAATGTGTTATTATGAGCCCTATACATAACTGATAAAATACTATATTCTACCAATTCCTGGAATTTCAATAAGTTTAGCTGAAGAAACAAAGTGTTTGATGGGTGACTGAAATGTTTTCTGGTGATTACTCTTACAGCTCTCTTTTGTAAAATAAAAACAGGCTTTGTAATAGTTTTGCACGCTTTTCCCCAAACCTCAATACAATAGATTAAATGTGGAGCAATGATTGTGTTATACAACATATGTAAAGCTTTATCAATTAAAAAATCCCTGACTTTATACAATACTGCAATTGATCTAGCTATTTTTTTTAATGGAATTTACATGATGTTTCCACGTCAGTTTGTCATCAATGATAACACCCAGAAACTTCACTTCACTCACTTTACAGATCACAACATCTTCAATTTCAAATGGATCGTCATCAACAATTCTCTTTTTGTTACTGAATATCATGTAATTAGTTTTATCTAAATTCAAAGATAATTTGTTTAATTTAAACCAAGTTTGTATTTTTATAAATTCTGTTTTCATCATATCCAAAATCTGTTTTATGTCATTACCCGAACAGAAAAATGTGGTGTCATCGGCAAAAAGAACACATTTAAGTAGTCCTGACACATTTACCAAGTCATTCACATATAAAATAAATAACTTTGGTCCAAGCACAGAACCCTGAGGAACTCCACAAGTGATATCACGGAGGTCAGATCTAACATCATTTATTTGCACAAACTGTTTCCTGTCCTTCAAATAGCTAGATACCCACTGTAATGCTGGTCCTCTAACACCATATTTATTTAGTTTTTCAAGGAGAATGGTGTGGTCAATGGTATCAAATGCTTTTTTTAGATCAACAAAAACACTAACACAGTACTGTTTATGATCGACAGCATTAGTTATTTGTTCCATTAAATCCATGAGAGCCATTGACGTAGAGTTTTTTTCTCTAAACCCATACTGACTGCTACTTAAAATATTTTGTTTATCAATAAATTGATCCAATCTGGTCACAAATAGTTTTTCTAGAATTTTTGAGAACTGTGGTAATAAGGATATTGGCCTATAATTATTGAATACACATTTATCACCATTTTTAAAAAGAGGAATTACCTTTGCTACTTTCATGTTATCTGGAAATATTCCTGTTGAAAAAGATAAATTGCATATATATGTAAACGGTTCAATAACATAACTTATTCTACATTTTTTTTGCTTTGTTTTGTTTTATTTTTTGAATGTCCAGAGGACCAGACTTAGCTTTTTTAGATTTTTCTACCTGGATTATTGAGCATGCATCAGAACATAACTTATTATTTCTTTTACGAACATCATATCCATGTCTACCCAGTCTTTTGATCTCTTGTCTGAGAGATTTTTTACCATTTTCATAATTTCCTCTTTGTTAGTTCCACTAAGAAAAATACTGTTGGTGCAACTTTTAATTGAATGACACACCTTATTATCTACTTTTGGTATTTTAGCTGCAAGGCTTGATCCAATATTTACAAAATATTGATTAAATTCATTTACGATATCATTCTCATCATGTATTTCTTTGTCATCTTTCACAAAATATTTTGCAATGTTCGTTTTTGCTTTATGACTTTTTAGAACATCATTTATTACTCGCCATGTTGTTTTAGTGTCACCATTGCTCTTGTTTAATAAATCACTATAGTATTCTTTCTTGCATCTTCTTATAATCATTACCAATTTATTTTTATATTTTTTATATTTTTCTTCAGCTTGTTGTGTTCTCGTTTTTAAGAAACATAAATACAAGTTATTTTTTTTTTACAAGCATTTCTCAACCCTTTAGTCATCCAAGGTTGGTCAACAATATTTCTTTTTCTACGATTTCTTTGCACACAATTCTTTTCATACAGAGCTTCTAAAATGTTCATAAATTCATCATATGATCTGTTAACATCATCAATATACACGTCCTTCCAGTTTTGCTTCTGTAAATCATCTTTTAATTGATCCATAGCTTTTTTTGATGTGTTAATTATTTTTTTCTTAATTGTAACTTCTTTTATAATGTTTTGATCATTTCTGTAGATAGTGAAAACTGGTAAATGATCACTTAAATCAGTTGTTAAGATACCACCTGTCATATCCCCATTAGTTATATTTGTGAAAATGTTGTCAATTATCGTAGCACTATGAGTTGTAATTCTTGTTGGTTTTGATATTAACGGATAAAGATTTAAACTATACATTGAATTTAGAAATGTGCTGATGTTATTTGAATCCGTTTTATTTCCCAGGTCAATATTAAAGTCTCCACACAAGAAAACTTTTTTATTTAAACTCTTTTCCAGTAGTTGTATGATTTTATCGGTGAATATTTCTATATTTGATCCTGGTGATCGATATACACAACTTATGGATATGTTTTTAGCATTTTCGTTTAATATTTCTATTGTTATTATTTCCATAAGATTGTCAACAATTATTGACATTTCTTTAATTATTCTACACTTTATTTCATTTTTGACAAATAGAGCTACTCCACCACCTTTTTTATTGTTTCTGTTTAAATGATATAATTCATATCCTTCGATGTGAACATTATTTTTGTTTTCATCATTAAGCCATGTCTCTGACAGTGCTATTAATGTAAAAGTTCTGTTTAACTGTTTTAAATAATCTGTTATTTTGGATATATTTGCATTTATACTTCTACTATTGATGTGAATAATAGAGAGATCTCCATTTGTTATATTGATGTCATTAAACTTTTCTTCATTATAGTATTCACAGTCTTTTATAGCAGGATAAAAGTTTGCATCAACCATATCTTCAACATTATATATTTTAAATTCTGAGTCTTCGTTTGTTGCTGTCATGTTTTAATGTATTTGTTTGTTTGTTCATTTTTGTCAATTTTTGTGCATGTTTTAATGTATTTGTTTGTTTGTTCATTTTTGTCAATTTTTGTGTATGAACATGTGATAGTGATTGGTGATTTGTCATTTTTGAGCTCATCAAAATGTGTCTAAGTCTTTCAGTTCTTTTATTATTTTAGCTTGAGAATTTTCATGTACTTTGATCCAGATGTTTCCGTTTCTTGTCCAAGTTTTTTTTATTTTTTCATTCTTTTTCAACAACCTTGCTGCATGTGCAATGTTTGCGTTTTTTTTAGTTAGGTGTTCATTCATGAAGACATCAGTTTTTGCGAGTTTCTTTGACTGCATCATTACCCTGTTTCTTTGATTCCTTCCAATGAATCTCACGACTACTGATGGTTTAAGTTTGTTAACTCTATTGGGCAGTGTGTAACAGGTGGAAATGTCATCACGTTTAATGTCAATGTCTTTGCCATTTAAGAAAGTGACTACCTGATTCTCCAGAGACTGCAGTTGTTCTGGTCGTCCTCCTTCACTCGTGTTAACGCCTTTAGTTACATCAGCCGATGACCAGCGTTTAAGCTCGAGTCCAGAAATGACCATGTTCTCGCCTCTTATGTATTGTTCCATGTCCTCACACTTTTGTTCCAATTGAGCTAATCGTTCTTCTCTGATGACCTCCTGAGCTTTCATTTGTTTCATCTCCTCTACCAGTTGATTAAAGTTTTTTTGCTCAGCTCTCAGACTTGTAAGTTCCTCAGTGAGAACGTTTACTGCATTTTTCAATTCCTCCATTAACTCCAGATTTTTATCCACCGATTTTTTACTCGCCGACTCCTGTCTCTGCTGCTCCGTTTTCTTTGTTTTCCCAGGACTCATCTCGCCTGCTTCTTCTGGTCTGGATACAGAAATTCACTGTTCCACAGTAACTCGCTCGCCGATCTGCTCCCGTCCGCAGCAACTCGTTCGCTGCTCTGCTCCCGTCCACAGCAACTCGCTCGCTGCTCTGCTCATGTCCAACAGTAACCAGCTTGCTTCCCGTCCAACAGCAACTCGATCGTTGCTCTGCTTCCGTCTTCAGCAACTCGCTCGCTGTCCTGCTTCCGTCCAACAGCAGCTCACTCGTTGCTCTGCTCACGTACAACCAGCTTGCTGCACTGCTCCCGTCCAACAGCAACCAGCCTGTTGCTCTGCTCACGTCCAGCAGCAACCAGCTTGCTGCACTGTTCCCATCCAACAGCAACCAGCCTGTTGCTCTGCTCACATCCAGCAGCAACCAGCTTGCTGCACTGCTCCCGTCCAACAGCAACCAGCCTGTTGCTCTGCTCACGTCCAGCAGCAACCAGCTTGCTGCACTGCTCCCGTCCAACAGCAACCAGCTTGTTGCTCTGCTCACGTCCAACAACAACTCACTCGTTGCTCGTCCAACAACAACTCACTTGTTGCTCGTCCAACAGCAACCAGCTTGCTGCACTGCTCACGTCCACAGCAAACAGCTTAGCGCAGGTCCTGTCCACCAGCAACCGGTTCAGCTCAGCTCTCGTCCATCTGGGGCCTGGATGTAATTTATTGTCCCACAGCAGCACTCCACTGCCTCTCTGGCCTCACCAGTTCACAGACTACAGATTTTCAGCCCGTAGTAACAATCCCCAACTCCGTGGTGTTTTGCCGCATTAGCTTTTATCAGCAGCACATGGCTAGCGTTAGCTTGTAGCCTGTAGCCTCCGCTCCCAGCTTTGTTTTGTTCTTTCGCTGCAACAAAGCTCCTCCAGCGTGCCGGCCCGCGTTTCTTCGTAACAACCAGCGTATTTTTCCGGTTTATTTGTTCACGAAGCCCGCAGCTACGGCACCCTGTTACGGTGACCCAGCTCTGTTAGCTTTGATTAGCCCGGTTTGTAGCTACGCTAGGCTAACTCTCGGCAAAAAACTCACGGACACGTTGGCTTGTGGATTCATAATTCTGGATCGCATGCTCCAATCCAATTTCCGCAGCTTTTTCAGCGCTCCTCTCTGCACATCCAGCGCAAAAAACTGCGAGTACAAGCTTTCCAAAATACTCCTTTTGGAGGTAGTACTGGCAGGAGCCCGACTACGAACATCCTCTCTGCTCAGCCGCCATCTTTGAAATCTTTGAAAGGCAGATGTTGTATTACTCCAAGAAATTCATAAATTGACCTCAACTGTGGATGAGCTAAAATCTTCAGAGTTTCCTAATGTATTCTCAGCCTGTTATAATTCAAGACAAAGAGGGGTGGCAATTTTAATACATAAAAATGTTGACTTCACAGTATTAGATCAGGTTATAGACCCGCACGGTAGATATATAATATTAAAGTTATCAATATTTATACAACATTATTGTATTGTTAGCATATATGGACCGAATGTAGACGACGCTGCTTTTTTTCATGATTTTTTTTATGATTTTTTTCCAATCTATCAAATCACATGGATTCCTCACTGGTGATGGGAGGTGATCTCAACTTTGGTTTAGATGACAAGATAGACAGATTGAATGCAGCGGGAACTCAACGCAGTTGGCAATCTATAAATATAGTTAAACAGTATATGAATGATTATGGACTCTGCGATGCATGGCGTTCTTTTCACCCTGATAGCAAAGAATATTCTTTCTTTTCACATGTGCATCACTCATATTCTCGTTTAGATTATTTCATAGTAAGCAATTCATTGATGACAAACATTTCAGACACTGAGATACACCCTATTGCTGTCAGCGATCATGCACCAGTTACTGTAAATTTAGATTATAAAAAACAACAACAAAAAATATAAATTGGAGATTAAATACATCACTGCTTCAAGAAGAAGAATTTTTGCAATATTTTAAAAAAGAATGGGCATCGTATTTAGAGTTTAATGACTTGCCAGGAACTTCAGCATGTACACTTTGGGAGGCTGGGAAAACAGTCATGAGAGGTAAAATAATATCCTATTCAACAAATAAAAAGAAAAAAGAAAATAAACGTATTGAGGAATTAGAGAAATCCATTAAACTATTAGAAGGTCTACAAGGAGAGGAAACACAGCAAAAGCTACGCAAAGTAAAATTAGAACTAAATTAATATATTGATAAGAAAAATAAATTCGGGCGGTCCTGGGGACTCTGGGCTCGGGGTCCTTCCTGGGGTCTTGGGCTTTGATCGCTCCTTCGTCTGCCTCGGGCTTTGGGGGGACGGATCTCTGATGCTTCACAGTCGCTACTAGATGATGGAGATGTTCAATATTTATCATCTAAAACTAATTACTCTGACCCAATAATTATAACCCAGCTCACTTATATCAAATATTCTCTGTTCCCTTTAAACACTTATATTTGATAGTACAAACATGTTGTTTGCTTTTCTCCTTGATACAGAAAAGACAGTCTTCTAGCCTTGACAATGTTTGGATTAGATGTTCTTGTTTGATCAGAACCATGACTTGTTTGTTTTATCTGTAAGACGTCAGAACTTGTCAACTCCACCTCCTTCTTGTTTAAATAGCTTGTCATGTCCAGTACAATTCGGAATTGTGCTGGACAATGTATTTGAGACCAAACTAAGTTTCAAAAGACATTAAAAACCCTTCCCCCTTGCAAGGTTGTTTGTCTGTTTTAACACTGTTCTCTTGTTTATCTTGTGTGGTTTTTATTAAGGTAACAGGGGTTTAAAATCCCCATCATTATGGTGCCGAAAACCCATTCTCCCCATACCTGCTCCTGGTGACCTCCGAACAGAGCCCAGCTGCGAGACACGGTAAATATGACAGAAAGTCCAGTGATTGGGTTTGTCTCTGGCCAGCTTCCTCTGTCCATTTGGTGCGATCAGGGTCGGGTTGGCGGAGATTTCCAGAACACCGCACAGGTCAGCAAGAACGTGAGTGTTAAAATGTGTTTGTTGATACGTTGTTTTTAAAACATTTTGAGTACAGTAACAGGAACTAGTTCACCCTGAGCCGATGACTTGAAAATTGGGATGAGGTGTCTGCTTTTCAAAAACTAGGCGATTTTTGCGCTAACGCTAGTTGGCAGAACCAAGATTTCTGTGATTTATAAGCGAGGGCAGTCAAAATAATAAGCCAAGACCATATTTTGTGAGGCTGACCGCCAGACCTTACATTGGATGTTCATAGTGTGTCCGGCCAGGCGAGAAGAGAAATTGGGGCAAGAAGACTGTCTTTTCTGTATCAAGGAGAAAAGCAAACAACATGTTTGTACTATCAAATATAAGTGTTTAAAGGGAACAGAGAATATTTGATATAAGTGAGCTGGGTTATAATTATTGGGTCAGAGTAATTAGTTTTAGATGATAAATATTGAATATCTCCATCAACCTTTAAATATCCAAAGAAATTTAGACAAAGTTATTACAATCTTAAAGGGACAGATATTCATCAAACCACAATTCAGAACCAGCTTAAAGGGACGGTCTACCTCAATTCAGGGAGTTGGATTGTGGAATGTTCTGGAGAGTGATGTTAAAAATGCAAAATCAATGTATACATTTAAGAAAAAGGTCAAAAAGGACTTGCTCAAAAACTATATATGATGTAGCTTAGTGTGTTTGTGTATTACAGTTAGAAAAATTAAGTAGAGTTATTCATTTTGTGATGTAGTTTGTGTATTACAGTTAGAAAAATTAAGTAGAGTTATTCATTTTGTGATGTAGTTTGTGTATTACAGTTAGATAAATTAGTAGATTTATTCATTTTGTGATGTAGTTTGAAGGTTATCATTGGTTGAACAAACTGTGAAATAAGGGGCAGATATAATAAGATTTCATCTTCTTTCTGCTCCTTTCATTTTATCCTACTTGTATTCTTGTATCTGATGAAACTGTTTTGTATTGTTCTTTTAAAATGAATGAATAAACATCAAATCAAATCAACGGCCCAGTCAGAGTCCAGAACCTGAACCTGAAGGTGGGACCTTCAGAGAGCTGAGCAGAAACCTCAAAGAACTGAAGCAACAATGGAAAGAAGATGCTGGTGAAGATTCTCAGTCGTCCAGGACATGATAAATCAAAAAAGGCGTTCAATACAAGATCAACTGGACTTTATTTGTAACAGAAGACGTTTCGCTCATCATCCGATGAGCTTTCTCAATTCTTTGGAGACTGTGAGAGGGAGAGAGAAGTTATAAGCAAGCTGGGCCACTGATACACACCAAACTAGGTAAATTGGAAGCTAACACACACACATATTTGGGATAACACGTGCCTGTGACCCATTCAAAGTTCAGTGTGTGAAAAAGCAGAGCTTACAGAAAGCACACACACATCCTACTGTATGTAAATTGACAAAAACCACACTTCACACATTGATACCAGGGACCTGTCAAAGTCTTTGTTAGTCTAATTCACAAGTGAGGCTCCTCTGTTCTCATCAGGTGGGAGGCGTCTGGGAAAACAGCTGCAGGTCCGCATCATAAGTTTTATGAAGTTGAAATCTGACAAAACCAGACTGTGTGCACGTGGATCATGGAATGGAAAAGAAGAATGGGTCAGAACTCCTCCAGAACCAGGAGAGAGACTGATGAAGTCCTGCAGAGAACCACAGAGGGTTCTGCTGCTGAAGGAGGTTCTGTTGGGTCAGAGGCACAAGCTGAGGTTAAATTTCAATGATTTTAGAACTTGTTAAAGATCATCCATCCAGCCATCCAGCTAACTGTCTATTCATCCATCCATTCAGCTAAAAGTCTATTCATCCTTGTATCTGATGAAACTGTTTTGTATTGTTCTTTTAAAATGAATGAATGAACATCAAATCAAAAATAAGTCTGTATCTCTGTGTTTATCGTTGTCCTGGCATTGTCTCCTGTTGCCTCTGTCTCCTGAGTTCCTTGTGATTCCCTGAGTATGTAAGTTTGCTGCCCTGTCAGCTATTTTATGTTCTTAATTTCTGTGGCCGTCGCGGACGCCATTTTGAAGAGTCCTAATGGTGAACTACTTTTTTTAAATCCAGCAGATTTGACCATTTCGTGAAACTCTCAAGCTCAGAAAAACTTGTGCTATAACGTCAGCTATGAAATATATTTTTTCTCAGCAAAGAAATAATTGTTTTACCGTGTTTTGTTGTAAAATCCTGGCTTCTTTGGCCGTCGCGGACGCCATTTTGAAGAGTGCTAATGTGGCGAACTTTTTTTAAAATCCAGACGCGTCGCGTAGGCCGCTGAGAAACATCCACAAGTTCACCCTCCATGTTAAAAAGTCTTCGTCTGACTCTTCGAAAACAAGCAATAAGGCTGCAGAGTAACACACTGGCTGCTAACTGCTATAGAGAGAGCACACACCAAGAGACTGAGGGGGACGCTTTTTTGTCACGGACCACATCCGGCGCTGACAGGATATAGTCTGTTAGCTGTCGTCCGAGCTCGTAAATACGTTATTTTCGTTTTTACTGATAGATAATTAGTTATTAGCGGTGCTGCATTTTAAATAAAAATAGCACAAATCCGCTTATGAATTATAAAACTTAGTCAATCCGCTATAAAGCTAACAGATTATTTAGCTACGCTATAAGCGGATTAGCGCATTAGCGCTATCTAGCGGTCGGAGCCCCACCACTGGGGATCATTAACCTGAAACTGACATGGAACGAACGAGACCTGAACCACCCGTTCCTCGTGGTCCCGAACTTACCACATACAACCTACATAGGCTCTGACATTTTGGTAAGATTAGGTGTCCGAGTGGACATCAACAATAATGTACTGTGGTCACTAGACACAGCCACAAAGGACTCTCCTGTGCTAACTACAGAGAACCTTAAGGTTGGACAGACCATACCAGAGGTCTGCCAGGTTGCTAACAGCCATAACACTGCGGTACCACCTCAGGTTATGAACAAGCCAGTGATGTTTCACATCATGAGCGGACAAGCTATTAGCACAAAACAGGCATACTTTCAACATTCTCCTATGTTTTTCTACTTAGGACTGCCCATGGAGACCACATGCCAAGTGACCCTCGACTGCAGGACCACATCTGTTGCAGTGTGCAACACAGGCACAGAAGAGGTACTGATCCCAAAAAACACACAGCTAGGATGGTTGGTCTCTACTGATTTTCATGATTTTGAACTGAGCATTCCATTTCTGGAAGGACTCCCAGAAAACTTGATCCTAAGTCAACACACGGGGCAAGTCTTGTTCACGAAACCAACACAGGCCATAGCGCTCTTCTTCCCGAATGGTTCCGACCATGACCCAGTCAACAGGTTCGGTTTCAACCAAGGAGACGGTCTAGGCCCTCAAACTTACAGTGCACTACCTGTAGACAGGTTTTATGACACTGAAAGGGACTCACAGGAGCCTCGCAAAGTTCTCCTGAAATATGAGAAATCATTCTCAACTGACTCGATGGATTGTGGGTTGACCACGCTCCACACAGGCCAGTGTTAAAACCAAATGGTAAGTGGAGACTTACAATAGATTACAGAAAGCTAAACAAACAAGTTCCCTTATCTAGGTGGCCTATGACCCAGCTCCAACAGGAACTGCCCAAGGTCACCAATGGTAAGTACTTTTCAACCCTCAATGTCACCTCTGGTTTTTGGACCATCCCTGTGCGCACCGAGGATCAATACAAACTAGCTTTCACTTTTGGTGGCCGTCAGTACACTTTTAACAGGTGTCCCTTTGGCTACGCTAATTCGCCTGCAGAGTTCAACATATTTTTGAACAAAGCATGTCCACATGCCCACAAGCGTGGGACACTGATTTATGTGGACGATGTCCTATTGAGGCAGCCAACACTGGACTCACATTTGGCTGAGATCGACCACGTTCTGAATCAACTAACAACTGCTGGTGCTAAGATATCACTGTCAAAATGCCAATGGTGCAGAACCAAGGTGGACTACGTTGGCCTACTTGTAGGTCCAGACGGAGTACAACCACAGCTGACTCGCACCCAAGGCCTCGACAATCTCAAAGTCCCCACCAATCTCAAAGAACTACAAAGTTTTCTGGGCGTGTGTAACTACTCGAACCAATTCATAGAGAACTATGCAGACCTCGCAAAACCACTGACTGAACTCCTAAGGAAAGACGTTCCATTTGTCTGGACTGACAAACAACAGCAGGCAATGGACGCCCTTATAAACAGGATCAAGTCAGTCCCATGTTTAGTCTACCCTGACAATTCTGGCCTCCTTCCGGCCATTCTGGGGGCGGGGTCCGGCAAGGTGAAGGGCCGTCGGGTGTTGTCTCTGAGCTATGGGGTGGGGTTCGGGGCCTGAGGGTTCGCCGTGGGCGGGGCTGGCGATGCACTTCCTCTGGGGCTGCTTGGGCTCGGGTGTCCTGTCCTGTCGGCAGGGCATAGGTTGGGCCAAGTCTTGGATGTCGGCTACTCTCTACCCCAGAATGAATGGGCCTACCTCCTGGGTTTGGATGTGGGCTACCCCATGTAGGGGGCAGGTACATGTCTTGGACCTGGGGGGTATAGAGTGTGCATCGGGATTATGAATGGAACGTGTCGTTATTGTTTGTCTTTCTATGAGTGAAGGTCAGGATGAGGGTGGGTCTAATGAGTGTGTCAGTGTATGAATGCTTGTCAGGCTGGGACTTAGACTGCCCTCTCTCTGATACATCTGAGACTACTTTGTGTCGCGCTCCTGCCACGTGGCCCCCTGGTGGGTGTACCTTTGCCTGCGGGCATGCTTGGGGCCCTCGCTGTCGCAGAATGGGCGCTTGGGCGTGTGTCAGCTCGGCCTGGTGGGGCTCGGGTCCTCTGGTCCTGTCGGGTCTGGGCCTGTGGGGTGGGCGTCCCCGGTGCCCGGGCCTTGGTGACCGGGATTGGGGCTATGTCTGTGCAGCGGGTTCCGACGGGGGCCTGTGAGTTTGTCGCTGTTGACCCCGAGGGGTCATTGTGTGTAGTCACTGGTGAGGCTTTTCCTGTTCTCCCCTTGGTCAGATCTGGGGAGTTGGTGAGTGGCTCGTCCTGTTCGGGTGGCCCTGGGGACCCTGGGCTCGGGGTCCTTTTTGGGGTCTTGGGCTCTGGTTGCTCTTTTGTCTGCCTCGGGCCTTGGGGGGGCAGATCTCTGATGCTTCGCGGTTGCTATCGAATGTTCTATTGGAGGAACCTTTTTCACTTATGCATGCTCACAACCACACACACATAGATGTAGGGATGTATATGTAGATATATGTAGATGGGCATATGACTGAATAAGATTGTATATGTATGTATACTGTATATATATTTGTAGGTATGGGTATGTATATTTATGGAAATCTACTGCAAGGTCATAAATTTTAGTAGTCTTTATGCATGTATTACTGTGTTCTATCATGTACTTTGCAGGATTGCAGACGGAGGTTGGGTGTTTTTGACTTGTGCTTTTTAGTGGATAATTGTTGTGTTTTGTCTTACTTTCTGTCTTTCCTTTCTCTCTATTAAAAAAAATATTGGTGTGAGAGGATGGCTGTAAAGGTGAGAAGGGAGGCCATCTATAAATGGAAAAAAGCGGGGAAAAAAAGAAAAAAAGAAATTGAAATCAGTCAATCAAGTGTAATGGTGTTAATTTTAGTTGATTTATTTTAAATAAAAGGTAGTGTCTTTGGGCATACCGACTAAAATCAACGTTTCCTTGTCACTTAATGGCTTTATGGTTTAGTCTCCATCATAAATGATCACAGAAATATTGGGTAAATCTGAAAAAGAAAAGAATCCGTGAAATACTATTCAATCTGAATAAGTAATTAATTAAGGTAAAGTGTGTCAGTTTAATACTGGCTCCATATATCTTTACATTGTGACTGTAGGGGGTGGTGTTACATGAACTGTTGCAGGTCACAGAATGTGGTGTAACACCGGGTCCAATCGACCGAACCAGAACCAGCTCCCTCTGACCTTGTTTCACAAATAAAAGGCAAAAAAATTAATCTCTAAACCTATAAAAATCTATTAACACATCAATCTATAAAACTAAACCTAATGCACAGCACCACAGGCGGTGGTGCGGGGTGGTCAACTACCCCACTGTTTTTAGTTTCTTTTTTGACATGTCGTACATTTTTTTTCACTTTTGCAGCTTAATAATAATAACTACTGTAATAGTTTTGGGTTTCCTGTGACTTATTTGCTGTAAGATAAATAGTAGGAGCCTAATATATGCTCCCAATGTTTTGTTGGTCTTTTTTTTTTTTTTTGTAAATAATGAATAGCTTTTTCTTTTTTGCGGTTTTAATTAGTCAATTATTTTGTGCATCTTACAATTCTATGACATCATCAACTACTCAAGTATTATTATGTTAATGTCGCATTTTAAAAATTATGTACTCGTTCAACCCCTAGTACATAATCTCATTCCACCCCATGTACCACATGTGGTGTGTATGGCAGTAAAACTCTATGACTGACTCTGACTTTAAAGCTAGGAATAAAAACATGTTTTGTGTTAGCAGGATTTAATTCTAACTTTGAAACTTATCCAACATTAAAACTTACCTCAAGTTGCGTTTTTGGACATGCATGCTTATGTTTGTACAAATTGTACTTGCCTGTAGAGATCTCAAAAAGGCGTTCAATACAAGATCAACTGGACTTTATTTGTAACAGAAGACGTTACGCTTCTCATCCGAGGAGCTTTATCAATTCAATGAACCAGACTGTGTGCGCGTGGATTTATAACAGGAATCACGCACCAACATATGTAAATTGCAAGCTGATGTAACACATACATGTAAATTGACAAATCACACCTTAACAGTAGGGAGTTCCCTTGAAGTCTTTGACAGAAGACACAACAACTGTATGTACCGTAAATTGACAAAAAACACCTCACAGCCCAACAACAAAGGTTTCTCAACAAACTTTGCTAGTCTAATTCACAGACAAGCCACCTCTGCTCCCATCCGGTGTAAAACGTTTGTGAATCAGCCCCAAAACTGAGTTATAAGTCTTGGAAAGTTGAAATCTCAGACCTCCTCCTCTGTTAAGAGAAGGTTTTTCTACCATCCTTCGATCCTGTCGGTAATCGTGCACATTAAAGATAGCTGTATCAAAGATGGACAGCTGATCTTTTACATGGTTCTTTTACATTTGGGCAAAAGGACCAACTTCACCCCAGATCACATCTGCACCCTGCTGGATCTCTGCCTCTCCACCACTTATTTCAAGTTCAATGACAGATTTTATAGACAGAAGCACCCTGCGGATGTTGGATGTTGTCTACCATGGTGCTCTAAGATTCATAACTGGCTGTGACTATCGTACCCACCACTGCACCCTGTATTCACTGGTTAACTGGACATCATTAACCTCACGCAGACTTTTCCACTGGTACATTTTCTTTTTTTCTTTTTTTTTTCCAATTTTTTTATTGATTTTCAATTATTTACAACACAACAAAAAAACACAAGAAAAACCCTGTGCTGTCTACATATACACACACCCACACACACACACACACACACACACACACACACACACACACACACACACACACACACACGCACACACACACACACACACACACATACCCACATACAAAAACAGAACTACAACAAAATACTCCACATAAACAAGAATTAAGGTCTCAGACTCTTCCTCCAGTCGATATCGCCTTACAGCCATCAAAATAAATGAGGAACAGCAATAATAAAAAAATAAATAAAAAATAAAATAAAAAATAAAAATAAAAAAAAAACAGCAAGAACAAATAGAGCTATACAACATAATT
>JBBPBX010084212.1:0-15353 GCA_038048925.1 Garcialebias charrua
CATACATTTTGGACCAGACAATATATCTATTGGCAGAAATAAAGAGAACACAAGGGTAATGGAAGCAATAAATACAAACACCAACATGGACAGTAGAGAGAGTAAAGTCGGCAGAGTGAGGAAATGTGTTCAATAAGTTCTTCAACAGTTTAAGGCTATAACATCATAACAAAGTGAGCTCGAACAAAGTAAAGATGTTCTATTAGAAAGAGAAGTACATGGCCTAGTTTCAAAAGTCAACCTTTTAAACTTCTGTTATTGTCAATGATATTCTGTGTAGGTATGAAAAAACTGAAATAATGAGACTTTAATTGAGACTTTCATATTTTTGTGACAATAATCAGTTAAAGCTAGAAGCAACTGCTATGAGGAGCTATATTTTTGATTTGAGTGCAACACAAACAATCCCTCATTAATGTAAAAAATGTATTTTTCTTCCTCTTTTTCAATGTTTGTCCCTTTTATGTTAAACACAAACATTGTATATATTCAAATTTGATAACAATTTGCATGGCACCACAAATTTCAACACACAATAAAATAAAATAAAAACAATGAAGTTGAGCTCTGCCTCTCTATCTCTTCAACGAATATCTGAGAAGTCAAAGTAATTTTTTATTCTAATAACAACTCAAAGGGGTTATAAGCAGAATAAAACATGTGTCCCTCTCTCTTCAAAAAAAGAATCAGTGATGGACTGGGACACAGCTGTTGTTTCTTGGATTACAGAATGTTAGGACAGGCCATGCTTTGTTTGTTTTGTGAGTACCGTGGGGGACAGGCAGCACAGTGGTACACAGCTGCCTCAGGGGGATGTAATGTTACCTGCAACAGCCATAAAAAATGTGTAGAATCTCCCACCACCTTATTCATACTTGAGTATGAGAAAAATGGAATTATTCATGCTGCACCCACCATTTTCTTTCAAGTATGCATAACAGTTTGACACACACACACACACACACACACACACACGCACACACACACACACACACACACACGAGAGAGAAAGAAGAGAGAGAGAGAGAGAGAGCGAGAGAGAGAGAAGAGAGAGAAATATATATTCAAATTAATGTTTTTTGAAGCTTAAAAAGGTATGCTACTTCAATTTATTTTCTTTGCGAACATCCACCAGACATCCTGACACTAAAAATATGTTCCATTGATGAAAAAAATTGTCTCATTTTTTTCATTACATATCACGCTGTCTTTTAAAAAAAAATCAAAATGAGTACATTTTAATTTAAAATAAAAATTTTAAAATAAAAATGTAAGTGCAATTCATTTCAGGTTGCAACAATGATTAGCTGGACTTCAGTGTCTCCTTTGTTCTAGTCAAGCCTTTAGCTTTTGATTGTGCTGTAGCTTTACCCCTCAAAGGCTGTGGCTTTTTCTCAGAGATCAAACGGTGCATTAGTTGTTTCAGATGGGAAGAGTACCACGGTCTTATGGGGAACTTATTTGGAGGTGTGATGGGAACCTGCTGTGCTTCTCTGACACTAAGTAGTTGTCAATCTTTTAGGGGTGTGGAGCTAGTGATTCCACAGGTCTGTAAATGGCCAACAAGAAGATGACCTGGACTTGTGCGAAAATGCAGCAGTTGATGTTAAAGGTTCTGTAATTGGGTCTTTAATGGAGAGCATCAGGGCCATGCATAAAAAAAAATCTCAAAGGCTATTATTGTAATACATTAAAACTAGTGCATTAACAGAGTACCCGAGTTTTCGACAGCTCGAGTGCTTTGACTTCTATCGAGGCTTTTTTGTCCAACTCGGGTACCCGTAGTGACGTCACATTTCACATTTCACAGCGCGCGGGGCAGCTTTTAGCTTTTAGTAGACGCTACAAAATGGATTCCTGTGTGCGCACGGATGTTAATGGAGCAGGCCGTCTTGTCAAAAAGGTAAAACAGTTTATAATTTTATAAAATGCGCTACTTCGTGTTGACTTTCTTTGTAGTAGATTGTGACAGCAGAGGGCAGTGTTGCAATGCAGGTCCCATATTATAACACGGCCGAAACGGCTTCCTTTCTCTCGTTTCACAAACAAAAAAAAACAAATATTCATCTCTCTAGAGCTACCAAAAATCTATAAACACAATCTCTAAAAGTAAACCTAAATTGCACAGCTGCAGGCGGTGGTACGGTGTGGCTGTGGCCCCATTTGTTTTTAAGTTTCGGTTTTCATCGCTTTATACTTTCACTTTTAATATTATTAATATAACTAATAGTTTTGTTTTTCCTGTGACTTATGTGCAGTATGATAAATGATAGGAGCATAATAAATGCTCCCAATGCTTTGTTGGTCTTTTTTTTCTTTTTGTAAAGACGTTTTTAGGCATTTATATTTATTTATTTATTTTGCATCGTAAGACACTGTGACGTCATCGGCTACTCGAGCGTCGTTCGAGTTTTTTTATGTTAATGTCGAGGTTAAAAATTATGTACTCGTTCAACCCCTAATTAAAACACAAGTTCAAAGTTGTATTCTGTTTTTATCGGCATCTGTTTTAGTCTAATAAAAATCTAAAACTGTTTTAACAAAAATCTTTTGTAGGATCACCTATCAGATACCATTAAACTTTAAAATTACTTCAAAGGATTAATCTTTTTTTTACTACAACATGAAATAATAACATGGAAGGAATTATGCACTGATTCGAGTATAGTTTTACTATGTCCTCCAGATTCTGTCTGACCTGCATAGTTATTTTAAGACTTTCGCCTCGAAGCAAAACAACAGCATTAGCTCATTTCAGTAAATGACAGGAAATGACATATGTTCTGTTCGTGTGACAAATCCCTCTAGCAATTGTACTGTAGGAATTATGACCCCTGTGAACAATCATTCAGTCTGAGTTGTGTGCTGGCATCTTGTTCTGCCCTTATTCAAGCTATTGTTATAACCCCCAAAATGATCACTATAAGCCAAAAGAAAAGTAACTCTGTTTCCTATATTAACTAAGAGCCAACCTGCCGAGGGATGCCCTGGATCACAAAGGAGTTACCGTACTATTGATTACAATTTTCTGTAAGTGTTTGCCCAAAACAGAAGTCTGATTTAGCGTGGATGAGTCTTGGTGACTCAGAACAACAACAAAGTGTACATCTGTACCCTTGGGCCCTCATTCATAAAATATGTCCAAACACTGATGTTTGCAACAGTTTGTACACATCATTTGCCCTGGCTGTCTTTCCTTTCTCTGGGTCTTATTCACAAAGCAAATTGTGATAATTATGTGTCACTACAAACACACCAGTTGAGTTCAGGTGTGAGCAATTTGCAACCTTTATGTGTCACATTGTAGATATTGTAGTGGATCAGATCCCTGATCACTGATACACTTTAAACATGTCTCTGAACTATATTTGAAGCACCTCTCACTCATTCCTGCAGAGAGACGTTTTACCACTATTTTATTTCAGTAATATCAATCAAGACACATATTACTTCAGAAAAGACTCTTTATTTTTACTTGTTTGATTCAGATATATCCAAGGCATAACCTTGTGTTATTCATACGAACAAGTGTTAATTTTGATATATTGAATGATCATCGTCATTCTTTAATGGGCTGATGTATTCTTAATATGTGCATACATGAATCAGAATGCTGCCTAAAGTTGAAATTTATGTCAAGCTAAGCTTTTCAGAGTTGTTTTAAGAAGGTTGCCACGTGAATCAGAGCCTAATCTAAATCTCTTTAGAACTGGTGGCTATGAGTCTGGCTGTCCTGAACACTATCTTTCTCTGTTCATTCATTCATTCATTCATTCATTCAACCTTTATTTATACAGGCTAGCCTCGTTGAGTCACGGGGACTCATTTACAAGAGGGACCTGTCTCACTCACACCAAACAACCATCCACTCTCACACTCACACCTAGGGTCAATTTAGAGTCACCAATCAGCCTAACAAGCATGTTTTTTGGTCTGTGGGAGGAAACCGGAGTACCCGGAGGAAACCCACGCATGCACGGGGAGAACATGCAAACTCCACCCAGAAAGGCCCCGGACCGGGATTTGAACCGGCAACCTTCTCGCTGAGAGGCAGCAGCTCTACCAGTTGTGCCACCGTGCTGCCCCTCTTTCTCTGTTATCCTGCTCAACCTTCAGAATTTCACCTCTCTGACCCGAACAAATTCACTCCAGTTTTCTGGGAAGCAACCAATAAGTGAGAGGGATTTACTGGGTCAACCTCCCCTTTTTAAGGCTTCACTTCCAGTTGGAGCCGAGAGTTTGCTGAGGTCCTCAAGACATGAGGTTCCCCAAAGAGCTGAATGAGCGCCAGTCACACGCTAAGGACACGTCATTCAGTTAAAAGATTTATAACATGCCTGTTATAAATCCATTTCTAGCTGAAAAAGCTCTATTTTAATGAAATTCTTTCAAGGAGGCTTTTATCTTGAAAAGCCAACTGGAACTGAGGTCGCTACTTTGGTAGGTCGACGCAGATCTCATGGAAGCCGCTGGAAGGTGAACAGCTGAAGCCTGATCAACATGAGAAGCACGGACAGACGGTCTGTGTGCATTGAGGCTAATCTACTTTACCGTAGCCGAGATGAAGAATCTTCGCCAGGTAAAGAGTCGTTGTTCCCCGCGGGTGAGAGTCTAGCTGAAGCCGACGAAGAATGTGCTTTTCTGGTTAGAACACGTCAAGATAATGTCTCTCCTCATGACTACTTTTCTTTCATCCTCCATTTTCTCTTCACTGAAACTTTCTTACTTTAAGTAACTAAACATTAAGTTATTGTGCCAGCAGAGATATAAGTTAATAACACCCATAACTTGTGTTCTGTTGTTCCTATGAAATTACGGACGCGTGTATCATCTATGCTAAACTTAATTATAGGAAAAATGATCAACCAATCATGTATATAATGTGTGATGTAATTTATGATTATGTTAAATAAATGGTCCAGTCCAGCTGTACCAACATAAGTTTAACGTTTCCTGTGAATTACATCTGGTCTAGTCACAGAATTATTGATATTGATCTAAAAAGAGAGAACTCGTGAATATTGATGATAAGTTTGTGTCAGATAAAATCTACTCAAATCTTTCATCTGGAATATTGTACAGTCAGCAAAACTGACTAGTATTATATCCCTACATAATTATGGCCTCGTACAGTCTCTAAAATGGTTTAATATTTAATATTTCTGTACTTTGAATGTTGGCATAATTTTGTCCAAGTTTTTAAACTCTGAAAACTATAGTTTTTTTTTGGCTGGGAAAGCGTGTCATGGCTACAGGAAACTGCTGGTTAATGTCACTTGAAGCTGAGGAATTGTCTGTACTCAACTTTTAAACATTTGTTGAAGTTTTGGGGTTAAAATTTGATGTTGCTGTGTGGTTCTGAGTCGTTTGGACTCTTTGCTGACGTGTCACAGATAAAAGCGCATCTACGTTTGACCTCCGTGTCAAAACTGTGCCTATAAGAGCTTCATGGTTCATCTGAAAATTGTTGTCGAGTGGTATCGTTACATTTTAAGCAGGAATAATAGCATCTTGTGTCTTAAGCTGTCGGATCGAGGTTCTGTCCCGGTCCAGTTGTTAGCTCTGATGTGTTGCTGTACGTCCGTGTGTAGGCGACATTTATTTTGCTATTTTTACTGGGCGCAGCTTGGTAGAACTGTTCGGATGTGAAACCGTACTTTCACAGAATTTTGGGGTGAATTTAGGCATTTTATGAGTTGAAAAAGAGTTGTTTGAGATAAGCTATATGCTGACGCTAACATCTGTTTATGCGCTGTGATTGGTTCAAAGCGATCACGTGAAACGCGCTGCTGGTCGACAATTTTCAGTTTTGTTCGCACAATTCTGACAGATTGTCTGGCTTGGTTAATTTCTATGCATGAAATATCATCAGAAACTGTTTAAAAGCGGTGTTTTGAGATATTTACAAGTGTTTTGGAGCGATTCAGGAGTCAGTTCGTACAAAATTCCAACGGCACGTCAAAGTCCGTGAAGGCATCACGTACGACACGTCATCGGAAGTGATGTGACCCCGATAGAGAAAAAAAGGAAAAATATCGGGGTTTTTTTTATATCTAAAAGTTCACAGAACTTGTTCTAAACATTTTAACCAAATTGATTCGTTTTTTAAATGAACGTTTGTTTAAGCGATTGTCACATCCAGGCTAAAACTCATCCCAAAAGTTGACGTTTATCCGATTTAGTTCAAAGCTACGGCTAATGCTGGCGGTAGTCAACGCGGCCTTGGGGCCAACAGCGCCTCTATAGCGGCCAGGAAGAGTAATTACAGTCACATTGTGGTAAATTTAAGCTTTAAAAACCTACAATCTGCTGGTTAAAAGGATGAGAACAAGAAACATTTACACAGAATAGATGCTAAACCCTCTGCATTTATTTTAAAACATCTGTTAAAATTATTCTGTGCACTCCAGTTTATTTTAAATAAAAAAATATTTAAAATAACAAACAGGTAATCCATTTTCACTCCTGATAACTGTCAAAATACAGCAAAACAGTTTAGCAAAACTGAAATACATATTTTTAAGGCATGATGGAACAGCATCCTGGGAACATTTTAGTGTGAATATTGCATTTATTTCAAATCTTTTAAAAAGTGTTTGAGTAAGTAGAACAGAACTCATGCTTGGGTTAGTTAGTAACTGTTGTTAAAAAAATAAGTTATATTTAAAGTTGACACTGCAAGAGTGCATTAAACTTTTTAAAGTTCATTAAGGGTAAGTCCTGGAAGATGGTACCTATGAATAAAAATACTTATTACACAGTGAAACACTTCAACCAGACAGCTGGTTAGTTTGATTGTGTCAGTGCTACATTAAAAGTGAAGATTTGTCTGTACACATTAAAATAAGAACTGTCTTATTGATTTTCACAAAAATCAAAACAAAGATGGAAGTTCAAGAAGGTACATACAATGCTCATACAGTATGTACAGTATGTGCCTCTAGAAGACTCATATATCAAAGGATCCCAAGAGGAACCTCTAAGCCGAGGATCTGCTCCTCCTGCACCTCGCACAGAGCGATAATCTTTCTCATTGTGTGGTGACTACTTAGCTACCCGAAATGTCTTGCAGAGAAAAGATGAACATCCATCGCTGTTCTTTGAAAGAATTTTCAAGGCGTATTCAGGCGACATAAAGGAACCGGGACTGGAAGAGCAGACACTTTTCAAATCTGTTTTCAGAAATAATCTAATCTCTGATATTAGATTCAAGTTGCCATTGTACACCTGGTGTCAATTAGAAGTAACATCTTTGGATGAAATAAAACAGGGTGCTGTAAAGGTTTTTGAGGCTCACATGCAAAGCAAAACACCCTCTGAGGTGTGCCCAGGTCAAAAGGTCGTATCCCAGTCGCTAAAAATAGAAGAGGTTCTCTCTCCTATAGAAAGCGAGAATAAACGCTGTCGTATCAAAGGCCCTCTGACCTCAGAAGAGAGGGAGAACATACTTCGGTTGTTAGAAGAGTTGGATAATGCAAGCAAGGATAAACAAGATTTTCAAACTGACAAACAACGAAATGTTGGTGCCAGCTGGAACAGTGACTCACAATGGTTTAAAGGGAGCCCCGCTCCTAGTGCACCTCAGAATAAAAAGTCTGAGACAAGCGATGAACCACAAAAGGTAGGTGTTCACTCTTTAACCCTTAGATGCATAAGTGGGGTCAAAAATGACCCCGAGGGTTGTTATTCTTCAAAAACTCTGAAATTAAAAGTTTTTACTCTTCCATATTCCAGGTATTCCTCATAAAACATGTTTGTGACTTCAAGCCATTAGAATTTTTTTAAATGTTTTTATACATTTTCAGAAATTACAGTTTTTGTGTCACTACCCCAGTTTTTCATGAGTGGGGTCAAAAATGACCCCAAGCATTTCCTATAGAATGTCAAGGGTTTGCTTTCGGAACCTTTGATTCTTACCAACTGTGACTGTCAAGATACATTTTCTGTCTCATTTACACATCTGATACCTGCAGTCTCACCACAAGGAGGTCAGTTTGACACAGCAGTAAACATGTATTATCTTCATTTACCAACTCCATGACTTTAATGATAGAATATCCTGTTGGTCAACAAAGTAGACACTCTTAGCTATCTACAACATAATGTTAGTACTTAAGCTAGCTAACATTACACTAGTTTAGTAAGCCAGCTGATATTACTGCATTTGTTGTGTAGAGACTCACTGTATTCGTAATTCCTTGTAACAAATGCAAACCTGTTAGGTAACCTATTATATATTATTATATATATTATATTATACTGTATATAAATTATTTTAAAAATCTGAATGCCTCTTTTAACACCAAGCCACAATTTACTGAGAAGTCGGTCATGGCCTGCACCTGGGTTTAGCACTATCTCGCCAATAGATGCATGAAAGCTGTTTATCACTGATACTATATATTAGAAGGGCAGCACGGTGGTGCAACTGGTAGAGCTGCTGCCTCTCAGCAAGCAGGTCCCTGGTTCAAATCTGTGGGCCTTTCTGGGTGGAGTTTGCATGTTCTCTCCGTGCATGCATGGGTTTCCTCCAGGTACTCTGGTTTCCTCCCACAGACCAAAAACATGCATGTTAGGCTGATTGGTAACTCTGAATTGTCTCTAGGTGTGAGTGAGAGAGTGAATGGTTGTTTGTCTCTATATGTGGCCCTGTGATGGACTTGCGACCCGTCCAGGGTGTACCTCGCCCCACGCACAGTGATTGCTGGACATGGGCACCGGCGACCCCCGTGACCCAAAAATGAAAGAAGCGGGTAAAAGATAATGGATGGATAGTATATTAGAAGAGGTGTTGACATGAACAAACATGGAGGGAAGAAGAGTCTCAACAAGCAGAGGAAAAGAGTGGAAAAATCTAAGCAAACAGGAGCTCATGGCCTTCATTGGAGTGACCATTCTTGCAGGAAGTGAGAAGAACTGAAATGTATCAATGTGTGTGCTCTTTGGGAGTCTTCTACACAACTCAAGGTACCCTGAACCTACCAACTGACATCACTGAAGCAACTGGAAGATGTGGAGTGACACAAGTTGCAAACAGGTAACAGGAGAGAGGCACAGAGGGCCAACAGAAGAGAAAGAGGTGCCAGATGTGTCCAAGAAACAAAGGTGCAGGAAATGCAGTACTACAGTGTGCAATGGTCACAGCCAAAAGCAAAAAGTTTGTGACAACTGCACACAGTGAATAGAGAAAAGATGTTTGTGTGGGCACATGTGAGTGTACAATGTTCTGGTCGTATGTTTTTTTCTATTTTTTTTTTTTTGTCCTTCAGACAGATGGACATTCTAGCAATAATTTTTGAAGATTTTTGATGTTATTTCGTGTGGAAAAAAGTGTTATAAAAAGTTATGAATAAGCATGTTAAATGTAAAATCAGTCTTTTGTTGACCCAAATATAATAAATATAATCACCTTTGAACAAAATTAAAGACATCATTTAAATTCATTGCAAAAACACATTGATTCTAATTGGGGTCATTTTTGACCCCACTCATGGAAGAATGTAGGTATTGGTCGTTCATGCATCCTAGGGTTAAGAGACCCAAAATGGTTCAGATCGAACCAGGCGGGTGAAAACCAAGGTCTACCTGTGGGTGAACTTCAAAAGAAGTTGAAATATGAGGACCTATACTCATGTAACAATGCGTGGTCCCAACATAAACCTCCGAGCCTCGGAACTGCACCTCCCGCGCCTCGAACAGAACAGTTCGAGACATGCAAAGAGTCACGAATGTCCCAGAATAATGGCCCAACATCTCTATGCTCGGAAGAGACAGAGGAAGTAAGTAGTTTGTTAGTAGATTTGAATATGTTGGTGAAGATTCTCAGTCGTCCAGGACTATAAATAAAGTCCAATTGTTCTGTATTGAACGCCTTTTTTGATTTTGAGTAGATTTGAATGTTACAATGCTTGACCAACCTGATACAATGAGTGGCGTTATCATTGATAATGTCACTATCAACTAGGGATGGGGCAGATCCGATCCAGTATCGGTATTGGTATCCGATACCAGCATCATTTAAGTATTGGATATCGGATCCAACCTGCCGATATTTCCGATCCAGCTTCAAAGAGCACTTGTGTTCCATTATATTCTGTGACTGCCGTCTTAACATTATGTGAGTTAAAACCAATGAAGACACTCACAACAGGAAACTCACAAACTTTAACAGTATAGTCTTTATAGTATAGAAAACATTCCAAAATACACATAACTTTATAGTCTCAGTACAAATATTTCATTATACAGATTCACATACCTGAACAGTATCGGATCGGAAAAGTATCGGTATCGGTCGATACCCAGTTCTTAAGTATCGGGATCGGATCGGAAGTGAGAAATGTGGATCGGTGCATCCCTACTATCAACATTGACCTACCTGGAGCGATGTGCAACACTATCTTTCACAAAAACTAAGAGCACACAGTTAACATTAATAACATTAACACAGATGCCACAGATGTTGACAATAAAGATGTTGGCAGCAAACAAAATGCTGACAGTCAACAAGATCCTGAAGGTCATGACACTGTCTGTCTAACAGATGGTACCACAGAAGGCAAGGATGACTCCCCAACCGAGAGCACAAGCCTGGTAAGTGAACCTTCAAAGACAGGCAGAGGTGGGTAGAGTATTCAAAATTTTTACTCAAGTAAAAGTATTGTTACTTGAACCAAATATTACTCAAGTAAAAGTAGTGAGTAGGCATCCAAAAATTTACTTGAGTAAAAGTAAAAAAGTACTTTGATTATAACCTACTCAAGTAGTGAGTAACTGCGGAGTACCATCTCGTGTCATTAAATTATAACATGCAAATGTATTTACAAGGAAACATAACTTTTAATGAGACTGAATATACATTGTTATAAATAAAAACACAAAGGCAAAAGGATTTAGAAATAAACCACTTATCTTTTACATTGTTATAAATAAAAATAAATAAAAAACACAAAGGTAACTGTATCCAAAATAATTCAGCTAAATACTGTATTAATAAACTTTCTGCAAAACTTTGTTTCTACCAGTTGGAACTCATTTTCTTACATTTTGACATCCTATAAACAGAACTAACTGTTTAAGTATAAACTGAAACACAGTCCTACACATCAGGCAAAGGACTGTGTATTCCTGAACTTAATCAGTAGAACAACTGACAGCATAAACTCAATGAAACATTATTCAATAATGTGACTGTTAAGCTTTAAGAGTACCGTAGCTGGCCCTCAAGGTTTTTGCAGTGAAGCTGTGATCTCTTAGCAGTTAAAAGGAGTCCTGCATGAATAAAGAGTCTCTCACAAGCTGCAGGTGCTGGAAGACTTGTGTTGACTTTGAGTGACAACCGCTTGATTTGAGGAAAAGAGTGTAACAGAGCCATACCTCCAGTGGATGGACATGAAAGATACCTCTCCAGCTCTCCTGATTTTCTGGTCTTAATGGATCCAAAGAAGTCTTCTTCATCAGAGTGGCTGCTGTTTGTGCTGTTGTCATGTTAGTGTCCAAGTGATCCTTGATGTAGTTGAGACCTTTAAAAACATTTTTGCAAAGAATTACTACACTTATGCAGCATGTGTATGTAATGTTTTGTTATGTGCACACACACACTGATGTTTTTATATTTACCAGATTTTAAGATCCCATCCAGCAGGGCATCGATGAGAGGTGCACACACTTTGCAAGATGATACAAGCTTCTTCCTTGTCTTGCAACGTAGTGTTGGCAGGAGGAAGCCCATGTGCACAGAAGATTCTCACACTCTTCATCGGTGGCTCATCAGAGGAGGAGGATTTTCGCTTCTTGTTGGAATCTACCAACTCAGTGTATTTCATCAAGCTGTTCGAGTGGATCCTCTGTTCACAAATAAATAAATAAATAAATAAAACAGAATAAGAATATATAATCCACACATCAAACATTTCAGATAAACCTATTACATTTTCAAAGACATGCCAAAGCATTGAGTTAAATAAATAAATAAATAAAACAGAATAAGAATATATAATCCACACATCAAACATTTCAGATAAACCTATTACATTTTCAAAGACATGCCAAAGCATTGAGTTAATAATAATGATTTTAAAAAGCCCTAGTTTGTACTGTAATGTTCAAATATGAAACCAAAGCAGTTTGCCAGGGCAAAATGTTTTTAGTTTATTTTAGAGAGAGAAAAAGATACTTTCAAGCCCAAAACCGCAATCATAACTGGATAACAACAAATTCAAATATACTTTTTTTCCCTGAAAAGTTACAAGAAGAAGCCTTTTTAAATCAGGAGCATCATGAAGAGTTTATGTCCTGATGCTGCTCAATAATTCAGGTCAAACAAATCTAACAAGGATCAGGTCTTCTGAACGGATTCTTCTTTGTTGAAACATTTCATCTGAGGAGCTGCAAAAACAGTAAAAAAAGTAGTTTAACCAGTTACTGCTGACTTCCAGAAACTAGCTACTACTCACATGTAAACAGAGGACATCTGCCCACTGATGGCTGCTTGCTATTCAACAGGAGCTGAGTGGCTCTTCACATTCTCAAGGTACAAACAATGGGGAGACCAGTCCTTTATTGTTGCCGGCTCAAAAGCCTGGAACAGCCTCCCCCTTGAGCTGCCTGCGTGCCACCTCTGATCTGACTCTGTTCAAAACCAGACTGAAGACTCACTTGTTCAAAAAAGCTTTCAGTGTGTAACTTTTATTACTTTGGTATTTTAGTATGTAGCATTTTTATTTCCATTGCCTCATTTTATTGCTGTTGCTTTTATTTTATTTTCACTGATTTATTGTACCGGTTTTTATATTTTCTGTCCTGTTAAGCACCTTGGTCAATACAAGGCATTGTAGGAAGGTGCTATACAAATAAAGTTATTTAGTGCGAATAGCTATCTTCTGGCTGAATATCAATGAACAGATTGTTCCAGTGTCTGGATGCTTAAAACCCGATCCATTTTGGAATGTAAGATTTTGCTTTGGCTATTTGATGTAACTGATAAAAACTGGTTTTGAATTGAATTGAGAAAGCTCCTCGGATGAAGAGCAAAACGTCTTCTGTTACAAATTAAGTCCAGTTGTTTCTGTATTGAACATTTTTTTAGATAAATAGTATAATACTGTGACGTTTTATGAATTTTGGTTTGTTTCCTACTAGTCCTGTATGAATCAATTGTAATAATAATAATCATTTTATTTAAAAGCGCCTTTCAGGACACCCAAGGACACTTAACAAATTGTGTTCCACTAAGACACTTATTGGAGGTTTGTGACTTTAAAAATCTGAGGGGACTGTTAGCATGTGTAGCTACATCTTCCACCAGCCGTCCCATTATTTAGCAAACCGTTTGTTTTTAGCTACATTAGCATTTTGCTCATGTGTGCTCACAGAGTGTGAACACGTTTTTAGCAACACACCACGTAACATTCAATAGTCACATCATACACAGTTTTAAAGTTATGCATGCTGTTGTAATAGAGCTGACATCATTACACACACAAAAAGAAAAAAATAAAGGTAAACTTACCGCAACGTGTTTTCTCAAATTTGACGTCGAGTTCATGTAGGCTGAAACATCTACAAGTTTTGGCAGACACAGCTGACAGCGCATGATGTAACTGTTCTTTTTAGACGACTGAAAGGTGAACATAGATCGTATGTGAGGCCAGAGGTGCTCTGAATTCGCTTCGCCAGCTTCTGTCGCCATTCTTTCAGGAACCGTCCGAACGTCTTTCTCTCAAACCGCTTTCATCTCAAACCGAGTCCAGAATCTCAACGTCACTGGCCTGCGCCGGCTGCGTGGAGAGTTTGTTGTGGTCACGTGACTGGTTGGCTTCACTTGATTGGTTACATGTCAGGTGACAATAAGTAACGCAATAAATTTGCCGCAAATGTTTTTATATATTTTAAACAAAAAGTAACGGTAGCGATCGGCAGAAAGCCCATAGTAACGGAGTAAAAGTTGCAGTTTCCTCCCCTAAAATTTACTCAAGTAAAAGTATAAGTATTTCACATTTAAACTACTCTCACAAGTACAATTTTCTCAAAAAGTTACTTAAGTAAATGTAACGGAGTAAATGTAACGCGTTCCTACCCACCTCTGAAGACAGGTGAGGCAGAAGAGACACAACAGTTGGACCCAACTCTGGCCCAACAAGAGAAACTCCTCTACGAGCTGGAACAATCAGCACTCACTGAACACCACCTACCACAGGTAGAAGAAGGTGTGGAGATCCACGGATCCCACACCAATGATGCTGTTCTGTCCTCTGGGACAGATAAATCAGCAACCAGCCAAGCTTTCGATGAAACCTTGGTTCAAGAGCATTTGAGTCTAGAACAAATCAGAAATGACATAGTTTCTAAAGACTCAGAGTCCCTCTTCAGTCAAGAAGTGGGAGAACACACACAACGACAGTGGCCTATCGCGGTCTGAACAATCAGACATACCTACGACTGCGCCGACAGTTGTGACACACCTAAATTACACAGAAAGAGGTAAACGTAAGAAGAAACGTTGGCCGAAACCTAAAATGTTCCTGTGTACTGTCTACTCTCAGCTGCGAAAATAGCTTACACTAAACAATGGCACCCTAACTTGTGCCCATGGACGGACGTCCTCACCTGTGTGCGTGGTCCCCCATGACCTCAGGGGGGTGATGTTAGATCATGCCCAAGACAAAGGAAACATAAGAAAGAATATTATAGTAAATTATTAGATAAAAGTAATGGTGATATGAAAGCAACGTGGCGAGTAATGAATAATGTCCTGAAGAATCATAAAGCAAAAACTGGTATTTCAAAATATTTTGTAAAAGACAACGATGAAATTCATGATGAAAATGAAATTGTAAATGGATTTAATCAATATTTTGTGAATGTTGGATCAAGCCTTGCAGCTAAGATACCAAAAGTAGATAAAAATGTGATCCACTCAATTACAGGTTGTGCAAATAGTATTTTTCTAAATGGAACTAACAAAGAGGAAATAATGAATGTAGTAAAACATCTTACAGACAAGAGATCGAAAGACTGGGTGGACATGGATATGATGTTTGTGAAGGACATAATGAGCCATGTTATTGAGCCGTTCACATACATATGTAACTTATCATTTTCAACAGGAATATTTCCAGATAATATGAAAGTAGCTAAGGTCGTTCCTCTTTTTAAAAATGGTGATAAATGTGTATTCAACAATTATAGACCTATATCCTTGTTACCACAGTTTTCAAAAATTCTTGAAAAACTATTTGTAAACAGACTAGACCAATTTATAGATAAACAAAATATTCTAAGCAACAGTCAGTATGGGTTTAGATCAAAAAACTCTACATCAATGGCTCTCATGGAATTAATGGAACAAATAA
>JBBPBX010084215.1:0-15352 GCA_038048925.1 Garcialebias charrua
CTCAGCTGTACAGGACTCCACGGCATGCACCCCATCGCTCCTCATGTTGGGGAGGGAGCTGCGCACACCAGCCGAACTGTCCTTCGGGCGCCCGCCGGATGCACCTGATGTTCCAGCGGGTCCCGAGTATGCCCGGAAACTTCAGGACAGGTTAGAGACGGCCCATGCGTTTGCCCGGAGGCAACAGGAGCAAGCAGGCATGCGCCAGAAACGGAACTATGATGTAAGGGCTAAGGGCCGACACTTCACTCCAGGGGAGCTGGTCTGGGTGTACAACCCTCGTAGGAAGAAGGGACGGTGCCCGAAGCTGGACAGTCAGTGGGTGGGTCCCTGCAGAGTGTTGGAGCGCCTGGGGGAGGTGGTCTACAGAGTTCAGATGCCCCAAAACAGGAGAAGAGTAGCTCTGCACAGGGACAGGTTGGCCCCCTATCAAGGCAGGTCTGCACCTCAGTCCCCAGAAGGCCAATGGTCAGGGTCTCTGGTGCGTCCGCCAACCTCCCCAGAAGCCTTATCACCGACATCGAATGATGCCCCGGCCCCAGAGCCTGTAGCGCCGCTGGGAGCTCGCCCGCAGCGGATGAGGAGGGCTCCAAGACGGTTTGATGACTTTGTTTGTCCCCTCGTGGGCGAGGGACTCAGTAGTGGGGGGGTAGTGTAACGACCCTGTGTTTGGTTCTGCTTTGGGTCCAAGTATTTCTGTGTATTTGTTCAGTTGTACTGTGTTCTGTTGAGCTGTTGTGATTCTGTTGTCCCCCGCCCTCATGTGTTGGATTGGTCGTGGGGGCAGGAGAGGGGTAGGAGCAGGGAGGAGGGACCAGGAAAAAGAGAGACGAAGAAGAAGAGCCCGGGAGTGTGTTGTTGTTAGCAGGCAGCTAGCAGTGTGTTCGCTCGCGTGTGTACCGCGTTTTCTGTTAAGGCGTGAGCTGTAGCCTCGGTAATAGCAGCTCGTCCCTGTTTCTGAATAAACCCCGTTTGGCTGGACTCCGTCTGCAGTGTTGGCGTCATTACAGTACATTTTCAGTATAAAAGTGCAGGTGTAGGAGTTAGCGTGGCTAGGCTAACGCCAGCCTCCGTGACGATGCGACCACAGTTTTCCCTGCTGTTAAAACTCAAACAGAAGCTTCAGGCGGTCATTTTACATATATTTTGTCATTTTACATTTATTTTGTCATGGAAATCAGTGTTGCCAGATCTCGCGACAGAAACAAGCGAGCAGTCCCATGAAATCAAGCCCAAAACAAGCGAATCGTTCTTTTAATACAAGCCCAACTGGCAGCCCACCATATTGTGTAAAACAGTATAAACATACATTTATTATGGCATTACATATAAACATCAAAATGATGCTAAACACTTTGAATAACAAACTTTTACATTCTAAAATGATTAAAATACATTTAGCATATGTAACATTAATTAACTGTTTATACAAATTAATCCCATTAAGCCTCTGGTACTCATTTACCAGAGAGACCTGAATTTTAAACAAAGTGATGACAACAGACAATCAAAGGATGTGTACAATTAAAAAATAAAATAAAAAATAAACAGCAAACTCATAGTAAGCCAAGTCAACAAAAAACTTTATTTAATCTCTATCCTGAATCATGCTCTCAAGCCTGCTCATGTGCTCTTTCTCCCATTCTTTATTATATTTTTTCCCATATTTCCCACTTATTGTAGCTCATTTTAGCGTGGCCTTGTCACTCTAGACAAGAAAGAACAAGCTCAAAAAAGCGACCACATTCAGAACAAGCGGCTCACTAAATTTATAAGCGGCTGTAGAAAATTAAAGCCCAAAGTCGCTTATAATAGTCAGACTTGGCAACTATGAGGAAACTCCTGTTTACACTCCTGTGAGTGTAATAATGAGTGTCAGTGATGTTACAACCAGCTTTAATTGTGTTAAGAAGCAGGTGAGCACACTGTCCCTGCTTTAACTCATTTACAACACCATGATGATTATTTCATGTTGTGTTGAACATTACATTTACAAACAATCAATTTAAGTCAGTCAACTTTATTGTCAGAACTGCAATATGTACAGGACATACACAGGACCGAAATGGTGTTTCTCTCAATCCCTCGGTGCAACAGTAACCATCTAAACACTAAACACTAAAACATTTAATAAACATAAGCATAAAATAGTAAAAGTGTAAACAATAATCTTCCAGAAACAACAGATCAATTTAGTAACATTTCACACTCAATGATTAACAAATACATTACATTACTTAAAGCTTTAGTATTTTGCTATCAGTTTAGACTCGATAATAGTCATGTTTGTGTAGTGAGTTGTTCAATAACCACAGTGTTACTTTAGAACTGATGCACCATTCATTCAACATGTGTCCTTTATAACAAAGAACCAGGGCGCCCTCTACAGGCCAACTAGTGTCAGTGCGCATCATACTCAACACAGACACTTGTTTAAAGCTCTTATATTACAGTAATTATTTTGAATTTCATCACAGAGTTTACATCTTTAACATCTTTTTCCAAAACATTCCACAATTCCACTCCCTTATTTGAAATAAAACGTCCCTTCAAACTAGTCCTATATCTAGGTTTAACAAACATTTCAGTTCCTTTTAAACTGTAACGCTTTCTCTCTTTATGAAAAACATTTGAACATTTGTGGGTAGCACATTCTTATGAGCCTTATGCATTACTAACAAAATATTATAATCTACCAATTCATGAAATTTCAATAATTTGAGTTGTTTAAATAATACATTTGATGGATGACGATAAGGCTTTCTAGCAATAATTCTCACCGCTCTTTTCTGCAAAATAAAAATAGAATTTGTTATAGTTGTACAGGCTTTACCCCAAACCTCCACACAATAAATTAAATGTGGAACAAAAATTGAGTTATATAGCAAATAAGAGCCCTATCATTTAACAAGTCCTTTAGTTTATACAATACGCCAATAGATTTAGATAACTTAGTTTTAACAAAATTTACATGCTGTTTCACGACAATCTCTCATCAACAATTACACCCAAAAACTTTACCTCATCCACTCTACTTAGTTCAACACCATCAATTTTGACATAAAATGTATCTGTTTTATTTTTGCTAAATAACATATAGTTAATCTTATCTAAATTTAATGATGACTTGTTTAAACTGAACCACGTTTGTAATATTGAGATCTCCTCTTTTAACAACCCAAACATTTGTTTGAAATCATAACCAAAATAAAAGAAGGTGGTGTCATCAGCAAAAAGAACACACCTTAGAATACCAGACTTCTTCTTCTTCTTCTTCTTTCAGCTTTTCCCTTTTCAGGGGTCTCCACAGCGAGTCCTCCTCCACCTCACTCTGTCCTCTGCATCCTCTGTCCTCACTCCAACTACCTCCATGTCCTCTCTAACTGCATCCATATATCTCCTCTTTGGTCTCCCTCTTTGTCTTTTTCCTGGCAGCTGCATTTCTAACATCCTTCTACCAATATACCCACTGTCCCTCCTCTGGACATGTCCAAACCACTGTCCCTCCTCTGGACATGTCCAAACCACTGTCCCTCCTCTGGACATGTCCAAACCACTGTCCCTCCTCTGGACATGTCCAAACCACTGTCCCTCCTCTGGACATGTCCAAACCACTGTCCCTCCTCTGGACATGTCCAAACCACTGTCCCTCCTCTGGACATGTCCAAACCACTGTCCCTCCTCTGGACATGTCCAAACCACTGTCCCTCCTCTGGACATGTCCAAACCACTGTCCCTCCTCTGGACATGTCCAAACCACTGTCCCTCCTCTGGACATGTCCAAACCACTGTCCCTCCTCTGGACATGTCCAAACCACTGTCCCTCCTCTGGACATGTCCAAACCACTGTCCCTCCTCTGGACATGTCCAAACCACTGTCCCTCCTCTGGACATGTCCAAACCACTGTCCCTCCTCTGGACATGTCCAAACCACTGTCCCTCCTCTGGACATGTCCAAACCACTGTCCCTCCTCTGGACATGTCCAAACCACTGTCCCTCCTCTGGACATGTCCAAACCACTGTCCCTCCTCTGGACATGTCCAAACCACTGTCCCTCCTCTGGACATGTCCAAACCACTGTCCCTCCTCTGGACATGTCCAAACCACTGTCCCTCCTCTGGACATGTCCAAACCACTGTCCCTCCTCTGGACATGTCCAAACCATCTCAGTGTGTCCTCTCTAACTTTATCTCCCAGTTGTTCAACATGTGCTGTACCTCTGATGATCTCATTCCTGATCTTATCCATCCTTGTCACTCCTAAGGAGAACCTCAACATCTTCATTTCTGACACTTCCAGTTCTGTCTCCTGTCTTTTTGTCCATGTCTCTGTCTCCAGACCATACAACATAGCTGGTCTCACCACTGTCTTGTAAACTTTTCCTTTGACCTTTGCTGACACCTTTTTGTCACAAATCACTCCTGAAACTTTTCTCCATCACTCCATCCTGCCTGGACTCTCTTCTTCACCTCTTTACCACATTCCCCATTTTCCTGGACAGTGGACCCCAAGTACTTGAAGTCCTGCACCTTTGTGACCTCTGACCCTTGTAGCCTCACTGTTCCACCTCCTCCCTCTCATTCACACACATGTACTCTGTCTTACTACGACTGACTTTCATTCCTCTTCTTTCAAGAGCATACCTCCACCTCTCCAAGTTCTCTTCCACCTGTTCCCTGTTCTCACCACAGATCACAATGTCATCTGCAAACATCATAGTCCATGGGGATTCCTGCCTGACCTCATCTGTTAGTCGGTCCATCACCAGAGCAAACAAGAAGGGGCTCAGAGCCGATCCTTGATGCAATCCCACCTCCACCTTGAAGCTATCTGTCACTCCTACAGCACATCTCACCACTGTCCTGCTGTCCTCATACATGTCCTGCTGTCTTCATACATGTCCTGCTGTCTTCATACATGTCCTGCTGTCCTCATACATGTCCTGCTGTCCTCATACATGTCCTGCTGTCCTCATACATGTCCTGCTGTCCTCATACATGTCCTGCTGTCCTCATACATGTCCTGCTGTCCTCATACATGTCCTGCTGTCCTCATACATGTCCTGCTGTCCTCATACATGTCCTGCTGTCCTCATACATGTCCTGCTGTCCTCATACATGTCCTGCTGTCCTCATACATGTCCTGCTGTCCTCATACATGTCCTGCTGTCCTCATACATGTCCTGCTGTCCTCATACATGTCCTGCTGTCCTCATACATGTCCTGTACCAGTCTAACATACTTTTCTGCCACTCCAGATTTCCTCATGCAATACCACACCTCCTCTCTTGGCACCCTGTCATATGCTTTTTCTAAATCCACAAACACACAATGGAGTTCTTTCTGACCCTCTCTGTACTTCTCTATCAACATCCTCAAAGCAAAGATGGCATCTGTGGTGCTCTTTCTTGGCATGAAACCATACTGCTGCTCACAGATAGTTACATCTTGTCTAAGTCTTCCTTCCACAACTCTCTCCCAGATCTTCATTGTGTGGCTCATCAACTTAATTCCCCTGTAGTTGCTACAACTCTGTACATCACCCTTGTTCTTAAAAATGGGAACCAGCACACTTCTTCTCCATTCCTCAGGCATTTTCTCACCCTCAAATATTCCATTAAATATTTGAGTCAAAAACCTCACTGCCATCTCTCCAAGACATTTCCAAACCTCCACTGGTATGTCATCAGGTCCTACTGCCTTCCCCTTCTTCATTCTTTTCAGAGCTTTCCGGACTTCACCCTCACTAATCTTTCCCACTTCCTGGTCCACAGTTTCTATGACCTCCACTCTTCTTTCTCTTTCATTCTCTTCATTCATTAGCTCCTCAAAGTAATCCTTCCATCTTCCCATCACACTCTCCTCACTTGTTAGAACATTCCCATTCCCATCTTTAATAAGCCTAACCTGCTGCACATCCTTTCCAGCCTGATCCCTCTGTCTTGCCAATCGGTACAAGTCCTTCTCGCCCTCTTTAGTGTCCAGTCTCCCATACAACTCATTGTACGCCCTCTGCTTTGCCTTAGCTACTTCCCTCTTTGCTCTATGTCCCATCTCCTTATATTCCTGTCTCCTCTCTTCAGTCCTCTCACAGTCATATTTCTTCTTGGCTAATCTCTTTCTTTGAATGGCGTCCTGCACTTCACTATTCCACCACCAGGTTTCCTTATCATCCATTCTCTGTCCAGATGACACACCAAGTACCTTCCTACCTGTCTCTCTAATTACTGTTGCTGTAGTAGCCCAGTCACTTGGAAGCTCTTTCTTACCACCCAGAGCCTTTAACAGCTCCTCTCTGAATTTCTCACAACATTCTTCCTTCTTCATCTTCCACCATTTGGTCTTCTTCTCTGATTTTACTCTTTTTCTCTTCTTCGCAACAACAGTCATTCTACACACAACCATCCGATGCTGTCTGGCCACGCTCTCCCCTGCTACAACCTTACAGTCTCCAATCTCCCTCAGGTTTCCTCTTCTACACAGAATGTAGTCGACCTGTGTACTCCTTCCTCCACTCTTATAGGTCACTCTATGTTCCTCCCTCTTTTGGAAATAGGTATTGACTATAGCCATTTCCATTCTCTTGGCAAAATCCACCACCATCTGTCCTTCCTGGTTTCTTTCCTTGACACCAAACCTACCCATCACTTCCTCATCCCTCTGTTTCCTTCACCAACATGTCCATTCAGGTCTGCTCCAATCACCACTCTTTCCTCCCTGGGAATACTCTCTATCACTTCATCCAAATCTTTCCAAAATTTATCTTTCTCCTCCTCATCACATCCAACCTGTGGAGCATAACCACTTACTATGTTTAGCATCAGACCTTCTACTTCTACCTTTAGACACATCACCCTATCTGACACTCTCTTCACCTCTACTACATTCTTTGCCAACTCCTCCTTCAGGACCACCCCTACTCCATTTCTCTTTCTATCCACACCATGGTAAAACAGTTTAAACCCTGCTCCAATACTGCGAGCCTTGCTGCCCTTCCACTTGGTCTCTTGGACACATAAAACATCTACCTTTCTTCTCTGCATCATGTCAGCCAGCTCTCTACCTTTGCCTGTCATTGTCCCCACATTTAGAGTTGCAACCCTCAGTCCTACATTCTTCACTTTCCTCCTCTCCCTCTGTCTCCTGACACGTTTTCCTCCTCGGCGTCTTCGACTAACAGTAGTACAATTTCCGCCGGCACCCTGTTTGTCAACAGCACCGGTGGCGGACGTTGTTAACCCGGGCCTCGACCGATCCGGTATGGTTTCACTTTGATGAACTCGCATTATGGTTTTGGCAAGTGTTTTACGTCGGATGCCATTCCTGACACAACCCTCACCATTTACCCGGGCTTGGGACCGGCACAAGAGATACATTGTGCTCCCTAGTGGCTGGTTTATACCTTAGAATACCAGACACTTTTACCAAATCATCTATATACAAAATAAAAAGCTCAGGTCCCAGTATAGAACCCTGAGGGACTCCACATGTGATTCTGTTGAGTTTTGATCTGGTATTATTTTGATGTGGGCTTATGCAGACAGGTCTTGATCAGTGAATATCTAACCTGTTGTAGATGGCTCTTTTAACAGTCTCTGTTTGTAGAAATATAATTTATTGTATAAATTGTGTCAGCCTCACTTATACCCCAACAAGAGCCAAATTATATTAATCACAGATGATCTGCATCTCAGCTGCTGTTGTGCACGATCAAAACACTAATTATTATTTATTTCTTAGTTATTATTTCACATGGGACAGCTGATGGCAAAGATGTTCAAGAGCGTATTCTGTACAGCAACTCACGGCCCGGGGGCCAAATCAGGCCCAAGTTCAGCCCACCAGTGGGTTCATTTTTAAATCAAATTAGATTTTAAATAGTAAAACAGACTCACTCAATGAGAATAACTGCTGGATGTGTGATTAGAACAAATATCATCGCTAATATTAAGCGCTTTACTCATTTACAATGACAGCACTGCTGAACTTCATCTCCAACTCTTCTCAGAGTTTGGCTCTCATTGGTGACGTTCTGTAACAATTGTTTGATGTCACTTTGATTGATTGAAATCATAAATGACAAAAAAAGGAAAACAGATCCAGATTAAAATCTAATTATAATACAATACAACTGGATTGAGTTAAATAGCAAATAAAAGCATGCTGTGTGAAATTGATAATGATTTAAAGGGTTATAAAAGAGTGAACTTCTTTTGAGACTGGATTTGTTTCTTGACTCGTCGTCTGATCACAAGCCAACGTCATAATGGCTGAACTACAACACTTTGTCGTCTCCACAGACAGACCCATGGACATGAACACTTTGACAATGTTGCTGCTGGTATTTGAGGAAAGCCTTTACGATAAGGAACGGGAAAGAGCAACAGAGGAGAAATTGATGATGAATTGATTATTATGAGAAAAGCACATGGTGTCTAATCACGTCTTCTGTTGCCTCCCCATCACTGTACTGCCTATGTTTGAGACAACATGTAAAGCCTTTTAGTCAGGCAAATGTTACATTTATCTACTTGAAGAGAAAAAATATTTTCTTTACATCACATTTCTCTTTTTAGGAATGTTGTAGCTGCTAGAAGCTGTTTACTACTGGGGATGGGGCCGATACGATCCAGTATCGGGATCCGATACCAGCTTAATTTAAGTATCGGATGCCGATACGATCCAGTATCGGTATCCGAAACCAGCTTAATTTAAGTATCGGATGCCGATACGATCCAGTATCGGTATCCGATACCAGCTCAATTTAAGTATCGGATGCCGATACGATCCAGTATCGGTATCCGATACCAGCTCAATTTAAGTATCGGATGCCGATACGATCCAGTATCGGTATCCGATACCAGCTCAATTTAAGTATCGGATGCCGATACGATCCAGTATCGGTATCCGAAACCAGCTTAATTTAAGTATCGGATGCCGATACGATCCAGTATCGGTATCCGAAACCAGCTTAATTTAAGTATCGGATGCCGATACGATCCAGTATCGGTATCCGATACCAGCTCAATTTAAGTATCGGATGCCGATACGATCCAGTATCGGTATCCGATACCAGCTTAATTTAAGTATCGGATGCCGATACGATCCAATATCGGTATCCGAAACCAGCTTAATTTAAGTATCGGATTTTCAGATCCAACCTGCAGATATTTCCGATCCGGCTTCAAATAGCACATGTGTTCCACCATATTCTGTGACTGCCGTCTTAACATTGTGGGAGTTAAAGGGGCCGAGATGGTGTAGAGGGTCTCTGGTTCGATCCCCGGTCACGCCATACCTTGTTGTGTCCCTGGGCAACACACTTAACCCCGAGTTGCTCCCAATAGGACAGGCAGCGCCTTGCATGGCAGATCACCGCTACCGGTGTATGAATGTGTGGATGGCTGGTACTGTGAAGCACTTTGGGGCCCCTCACAGGGGGCTGGAAAGCGCTATATAAATAAGCTCCATTTACTATTTAAACCCTATGAAGACACTCTGGGCCTCACAACAGGAAACGCCTAAACTTTAACAGCGCACAAGAGGCAGGTCTATATCACAGACGTCCATCTCACTCATGGTGCAGCTGGAAAACTTAAAACCGCTAAGCATTATGGGAAAGACAACACAGTCCACTCCCCCTAACCACTACAGGAGTGGATGGTTAAGAGATGGTTCATCGAGACGTCTCCCAGGGGGTTCGAGATCTTCCCTAGGCTGTGGGACACGTCGCCCGACCTCAGCTCCCGCCCGTCCAGCCGAGTCCACTTGGGCTCCAGGTAGTGCTGGGCGATATGACGATATATATCGTGGGGACGTATTTTTTTAAGTGAAGGGTCGGGGAGGAGGTCCTGACCCAAGTGGAGGAGTTTAAGTATCTCGGGATCTTGTTCACGAATGAGGGAAAACTGGAGCGTGAGATCGATAGGCGGATAGGTGCAGCGTCCGCAGTGAAGCGGGCGCTGTACCGGTCTGTCGTGGTGAAGAGAGAGCTGAGTCAAAAGGCAAAGCTCTCAATTTACCGATCGATCTACGTTCCCACCCTCATCTATGGTCATGAGCTTTGGGTTATGACCGAAAGAACAAGATCTCGGATACAAGCGGCTGAAATGAGTTTTCTCCGCAGGGTGTCTGGACTCTCCCTTAGAGATAGGGTGAGAAGCTCAGTCATCCGGGAGGGACTCGGAGTAGAGCCGCTGCTTCTCCACATCGAGAGGAGCCAGTTGAGGTGGCTCGGGCATCTGGTTAGGATGCCTCCTGGACGCCTCCCTGGTGAGGTGTTCCGGGCATGTCCCACCGGGAGGAGACCCAGAGGAAGACCCAGGACACGCTGGAGGGACTATGTTTCTCGGCTGGCCTGGGAACGCCTTGGGATTCCCCCAGAGGAGCTGCTCCAAGTGGCTGGGGAGAGGGAAGTCTGGGCCTCCCTACTTAGGCTGCTACCCCCGCGACCCGACCCCGGATAAGCGGAAGAAAATGGATGGATGGATGGATGGATGGAAGTAAATATATTTAAGGATGTACTTAAATGCTACAAACTCCCAAAAGCACAGTCCTTATACAAATATATTATTAGCTTATCATAAAACTTGGAACTCCTCTTGCACACGCAATTTAATTTTGTGCTATGTTTCTCAAATTGTTCTTTTTTTATGCTGCCGTTTAGAACTTTATTAATAATTCTCTGCTTAGTTTAATTGTCTTTTCAAATGTTATTTTTCATGTGTATTGTATGCCTTGTTATACTGTTTGTGTTATTTTCTTTTTGATTAAAAAAAACAACAACTTTGGTCCAAATTTTTCCTGTACACACACATCGTGTTGTATATATCGTGATATATATCGTTATCGTGATATAAAAAAAGTCCATATCGTGATATATGATTTTTTCCATATCGCCCAGCACTAGTTCCAGGGACAGTGTGAATGGAAGCGAGCCGCTCGGCGAAGCAGACGTGACGTCACAGCAGGAGGAGGGGCCAAAACAGCCGACCACTGCAGCGCAGAGCAAGGTGAAGAACACACTCGTTCACACAGCGTTAATGTGCTGCTGATGATGATGATGATGTGACTCAGAATGGAGTTTGAAAGTGTGTTTTTATGAAGTGATTCATGCACTCCGCTCGCCTCAAGTATGAATAACGTAGAGCGCACGTCAGGATGTATCAACATGAACACACACTTGTGACCTGCAGTGACAATGTTCTTATGGCCACGCAGATGTTTTCTAGTATCAAACTACAAAGAACTGAAACTCTCCTGCACGTGCACAAATCTCACTCTGTTTGGTTTAAATTCAAATGAGGAGTCTGACCCATCACAAACAACACAACACACATGATCAACACAACCTCACTCTAGGGATGTGCGATATGGCATAAAATTCATATCACGATATGTATTGTGAAGGGTGGCGATAACGATGTATATCTCAATATGTTTTTGGTATAAAACTTGCAATAGGAATGAAAAAAACAGCATAGGGTCAGTGGCGGTTCTAGACCAGTTGTACTGGTGGAGCCAAGCTGGGGCCAGAGGTTTTGTCAGAGGGGCACGTTCATCTCTGAGAAAAAGACAGATTCGAAATCTTACTTGACTCTTTTTTTTAAAGCAGTGATTAACCATTGTAACCAAAGAAAATAGTTTAAAAAATCAAATGAGAAAAATATAAAACATTTTACACAGTATTTGTATTGACTGAATAAAATATATTAATAAGCAAATAAAATAATAATGAAAATAACTGTTAGGTGAAGTCTTGGTTCAGTTTCTCAGTCCAAAATTATATAACAACATTGGCTGCCCTACTATCACAGAAACTGTATTCTGTGATTTTGATGATTTCTGGCAAACCGGTCAACAAATGAGTCAAGATTCAGATTTTGTGTTAGCAGGATTTAATTGTAACTAAGAAACTTATCCAACATTAATAAAACTTAACTCAAGTTGCCTTTTTGGACATGCATGAATATATTTGTATACACTGTACTTGTCTGTATGAGAGAACATTAATCTTCTCTTGGCGGTGCAAATTCTGCTAACACAAAACGTGTAACTACTTAAAACTTTTAAGTAGTTACTTCCACCCAGTCTCTTTTTATCATATGCTTCCAAAAGTCACCAATTATGTTTGTATTCTGCATCTGTCTGTTAACAAAATATCTTATGAATAACTGAACAGATTTTGATTAAACTTTCAAGAAATAATCACTGAAGGGCTCTCTACGACTGGTTGACTTTTAAAGAACATCCAATTCAAGATGGCTGCCACAGCTAACTAAACAACACAAAATTGACTACAACTCAGTCAATATGACAAAAATTGAGATAAAATTTGGTGTGGTAGTAGCTGAGACTCATAACGTTATTTATTTGGAATCAATGGTGTCAGTTTGTTAGCAAAATATCTCAGGACCCTCTGGACAAAAATCTTTCAAGAAATAATAAACGGTTTCTTTACTGATGATTTAACTTTTGGATATATTTGAATTGAACATGGCTGCAGCAGGCAATTGAAATAAGGCAACTCAAAAATGTTATAATTCAGTTAATTTTACAGATATGGAGTTAAGTGATTGTTTGTTTAAAGTTATTTTATATATTCTTTTAAATAATGGGGTGATATAAGATTTTCTTCTTCTTTCTGCACTCTTTTCATTCAATGTTTTATTTTTGATGAATTTGTTTTATTTTGTCTCTTTTAAATGAATGAATAAATGAATTAAATAAAATATTAAATGGCTTTGCATCTGCTAAGTTCATGGCATAAACCAACACAGACATGTTCCTGTTTTTAGTATTTTACATCGTTTTATAATGTAGCTGTTTATTATGATATGATGCGCAGCCACGGAGCTCCAGCTCTGCAGACACTGAACGTTGCTGCCTTGCGGTGTTTAGTGTAAAATACTTCTGTAGCCGGGTCGGGTGTGGTTAAAGTTGGGTAAGTGAAGTTTGACAAAAGTTTAAAAATACTATTTTAAATAAACAAAATTGATTAAAATGATTGTACCTTAAAAAGTTACCTTTAAGGCACGCAGGCCCGTTTGCAGAGGAGGCTTGAGACAGATTCACACATTGACACCAATTTAAATTGCACAGTTGTTTGTTTAATTAAATAAAATCCTAAATTTAAAATATTCACAGTTTTAAAAGGCAGTTCTAGCTCAATCAACATTAAAAGTGCAATTCATGGTAGTACATTTAAAACAGGAAAAACACACACACATACACACACACACACTTCCCACACCAAACCAGGAGTACTGTCACCGCCTGGAGGGATCCTGTATCAGTCACATGACAGTTCAGAGTCCACCCTGGTATGATCTGTCGTCCGTAAGAGACGCCACTCAAGCCGACGCTTGTTCAATTAGTTGAGCTGGACATCAGTCGGCCCAGTTCAGCCCACAGGACGCGTGACGCAGCCCGCCCCACGCCGTCCAGACAGCGGGCACCAACACAGGACCAGTCGGCAGTCGATGGACGACCCAGATGGAGGCAGAAACCAGTCGGGACAGCAGTAGACGAACACCCAGGACAAACAGCCGACAGAAGGACGCCAAGGACAAACAGCAGGGACTAAAACAATAAATATTTAACATTAAAATCTTGAAAGTATAAAAACAAACTGGCGCTTACTCACCACCAAGTTCCACCTCAACAGGAGAGGGAAACCAGCAGCTTCTACCGGTGGTCGCGAGAACGGTAGATCATCGCGACCCCAAGTGCACAGTCAACGCTAGCGCGTGACACAGCCCTCAGACGCTAAGGTCTGCCCCGGAAGGCAGATGACGTGTGTCAACCCTGGAGGCTGGCCCTTTTTTATACAGGAAGCCAGCCCCAGACCCACCAATCACCTCCCTGCACTTGTGTGGTGCATTCAATGTAATAATAATAATAATGAATTCAATTTATAACGCACTTTTCATTAATGAAAATCTCAAAGTGCTAATGTCCGCAGGACATCCTGCCACACTTCCACACAACGCACATGTTACGATGAAAAGACGGCTAGCTGCTAGCTAAAATGCTACTCACCAGTGTTGTCAGATCTTGTGACAGAAACAAGCGACCAGCTCCATGAAAACAAGCCCAAAACAAGCCCAACTGAGTACTGTACTCAGTACTCACATGCTGTAGCTGGCTGCAAACTATGAAGTGGATTTCCTGAATGTGAGGCGGGTCTTGTTACTCTGGGTTCACGAGACACGCCTCCGTTCAGGAAATCCATTCCATAGTTTGAAGCCAATGTGCATCATGGATCAGAAAATATCGGCAGGTTGGATCAAAAATCTGATACGTAAACATGGCTGGTATCGGATGGTTTCCGCTTTGTGCTCGGAGGGCGGGCCACAGGTAGGGCCAGGCACCGGCCCGTGTTGGCCCCACCCCAGAACCGCCACAAGTGCTGACAGATGTTTCAGGCTCAGTTGTTAAAGGGCTACTGGGCCTGGTTGCTCACAGCCACAAGCACATGCAGCTGTTGTTTGTGAGGTTGCTGACATTCAGCTGAGCACAGCTTTACTGTCTTCCATATTTTAACAGATTTATGTGTTTTAGGTTTTGTGAGAAAGTAATTTTATAAAATAAAATAGAAGGATTTAAGTAGCATGCTTGTTTCCTGTTTTTATTTACTCAGTGAACAATGCATAACCTGACTGCCCGAGCCACCAGCAGCCTGCTGCCCTTCTCAGGAGTCACTCTAGATGCTCTGGGGGAGGATGAGATCAGCCTGGACTGTGTTCTTCAGGGAAGATTCACTCTTGGTAAGTACTTTTACTTTGTTATTCAATATGCATATATTTAATAGGACCGCTTTGTGAAAAATTACTTGGATCAAATTCTACATTTTTTCCATATTTGAAGGCATGTGTTAAATTATTTAAATTGTCAGACAGTGTTGGTGAAGCGTGGCACACAACATCATGGTTAGACCACTGTATGGGCACTGAGGATGCACATAACTCTTTAAAGCTTCAGTATGTAGCTTTTTTTATAAACATATTTCTTCACTCTGTCACTACCTCCTGACAGACTGATGTTAGCCAGGTAATCTCTGAAAAAAATTAAAAAAAAATATTGTCCCCTTGCTTCTCCAGGTGGTAAATAAGCATTTCTAAAAAGAAAAGGTGACACGCCATTTTCCAGCCAATAAAAACAGAGTTTGTAACCAGCCAATAAAAACAGAGCTTGAATTTGAATTTCAGCAGACCATGGGAGAGCAGAGCCATATATGGCTCTGAGGGGGAGGGATCAGAATGCTTTGCCTGTTGAGAAATTATTTCTAAGTGCTGCAGTTCTACAGAAACTGCAGACTGAACCTTTAAGTATTGTATAAATAGGATATAAA
>JBBPBX010084216.1:0-15352 GCA_038048925.1 Garcialebias charrua
TACATATATCTACATATACATCCCTGCATCCATTTGTGTGTGGTTGTGAGCATGCATAAGTGAATAAGGTTCCTCCAATAGAACATTTAGTAGCGATTGTGAAGCATCAGAGATCTGTCCCCCCAAAGCCCGAGACAGACGAAAGGGCGATCAAAGCCCAAGACCCCAGGAAGGACCCCGAGCCCAGAGTCCCCAGGACCACCCGAACAGGACGAGCCACTCGTCCACTCCCCAGATCCGACCAAGGGGAAGAACCGGACGAACCCCACCAGGGACCACACACAATGACCCCCCGGGGTCAACAGCGACAAATGCACAGGCCCCCGCCAGAGCCCGCTGCACCGACAGAATTTCTAGGCGCAGCCAAGGTGTTGAGAGGATCCGTTTTGGTGACCTTAGAATCGCTTCTCTGTTTTTTGCAGATGATGTGGTCCTACTGGCTTCATCAGTTCGTGATTTACAACTTTCACTGGAGCGGTTTGCAGCCGAGTGTGATGCGGCCGGGATGAGGATCAGTTCCTCCAAATCCGAGGCCATGGTCTTGAGCCGGAAAAGGGTAGCATGCCCTCTCCGGGTCGGGGAGGAGGTCCTGCCCCAAGTGGAGGAGTTTAAGTATCTCGGGATCTTGTTCACGAATGAGGGAAAACTGGAGCGTGAGATCGATAGGCGGATAGGTGCAGCGTCCGCAGTGAAGCGGGCGCTGTACCGGTCTGTCGTGGTGAAGAGAGAGCTGAGTCAAAAGGCAAAGCTCTCAATTTACCGATCGATCTACGTTCCCACCCTCATCTATGGTCATGAGCTTTGGGTTATGACCGAAAGAACAAGATCTCGGATACAAGCGGCTGAAATGAGTTTTCTCCGCAGGGTGGCTGGACTCTCCCTTAGAGATAGGGTGAGAAGCTCAGTCATCCGGGAGGGACTCGGAGTAGAGCCGCTGCTTCTCCACATCGAGAGGAGCCAGTTGAGGTGGCTCGGGCATCTGGTTAGGATGCCTCCTGGACGCCTCCCTGGTGAGGTGTTCCGGGCATGTCCCACCGGGAGGAGACCCAGAGGAAGACCCAGGACGCGCTGGAGGGACTATGTTTCTCGGCTGGCCTGGGAACGCCTTGGGATTCCCCCGGAGGAGCTGCTCCAAGTGGCTGGGGAGAGGGAAGTCTGGGCCTCCCTACTTAGGCTGCTACCCCCGCGACCCGACCCCGGATAAGCGGAAGAAGATGGATGGATGGATGGATACTGCAAAGCAACATGTTAAGTTAATTTTGTCAAATAAATACATTGGATTTTTTTTTTTAGGTTATATCACGAAATTTATCGTTATTGTGATAATACTCTGAAATATCACGATATAATTTTTGAGCCATATCGCCCACCCCTAATATATATATATTTATATATATATATGTATTGGTGTGTGTGTGTGTGTGTGTGTTGGGTGCAATGCGCAAAGTGTGCTGAGGCGCACGGATTGCGTGCGCGCGCACACACAGACAAGTTTCTCTTCAAAACTATCCATGTCTGTCAAAGCAAAAACAAAAAAACGCCCACAAACTTTGAACCAATCACACGCTGCGAGCCGCATCGTCGGCGTCTCGGAGTTCTGACTGGGGGCCATGTACACGACGGGCTGTCACCGGGGGATCACAGCGGGAGTGCGGCCAAAAGTTGCGCAATGTTTGCTCACTCAACGGGGGGTAAAAGACGTGCGACAGGCCGTCTTGCCGAGTATAACAAGGCCTAAAGTGTGGGGGAACCGGACAGGATACAGGAAGACGTGAATGGCTCCGAGGCAGTGACTCAAGATGAAGATAAAGACGAGGAGGATTCACAACAAGATGAGGTATGAGTTTTAGGAATTATTTTGTAGGTTGGGTAAAAAATCCTGACAGTAATCAGCTGAGACAACCACTATTTTCATGTTTTCTTTCTGTATCAAAATATTAAAAGATATTCGGCCTAAATCTTCTGACTTAAAGGGGACCACATATTCAAAATTCACTTTTAAATAGTTTTTTTTTAACTCAACTTTGGTTATGTACTTCTTAAAAAAAACAGTCCTAGGGCCAAAAAATTCACCCAGTGGTATATTTACTCTAAGTATATACAGGTAGTCCCTGACTTACGAGCGCCCTGACATACGAGGTTCCGGACTTACGAGCTGGCGAACGAGCAGTAAATTTGTAAAGAACATACAAAAAATACAGCACTTTTATGTGTTTTTAGATGAAAGTGTGTTAGCTAACCATTTGGAAACAAGTTTCTGAGCATGTTTATGAACTAGTATGAACATTTGTGATGAAAAACGAGTGTTCGTAGTAGCGCTAGCATAAATGTTCCAACTTACGAGCGAAAATCCGGACTTACGAGCGACACGTGTTTCGGGTTCCGACATACGAGATTTTGACTTACGAGCACCTCGCAGGAACGGAACTCGCTCGTAAGTCGGGGACTACCTGTATATATTTTCAGTGATATAAATGTCTCGTTTTCAAATCCTGCGGGTTCTGATGTCACAAGCGGCAGGACAATCCCCCCCCACACCTTGAGTCCAGCCCCTCACCTAGCAACCCCTGGTGATGCTCCACCCACTTCAGTATAAAAGACGTCACGTTCGTTTTTCCTGAGTTCATCTCAGCACAATGGCTCCTAGAGTTCGATGTTTCGTTGTTGTTAAAATGCAGTACCGCTAATAACTAATTATCTATCAACGAAAAAACTTACTTACGGGCTCTTAAATCGCCCGGACGACTGCTCACGGACCATATCCGGTCCGCGCCGGCTGTGGTCCGTCAAAAAAAAGTGGTGCTCGCGCTAAGCAGTTAGCAGCCAGTGTGTTACTCTGCAGCCTTATTGCTTGTTTTCAAAGAGTTTTACGAAGAGTTTTTAACATGGAGGGTGAACTTATGGATGTTTGCGGCCTACGCGACGCGTCAGCGCCTCATTTGCCCTGCCCAAAATGGCGTCTGCCTCTGGGTCTGACTCAGGGTCCCCTTTGGAGGGCGTAAACAGATTTTTGAAGGGTGTGGCCTTATCATAAACAGCTCGTTCAGAACGAAACTCAGAAAAGGCACAACTAGAAAGGGGATATTTTATTATCTAAGAATTATTTTGTGCATTAAATTGAATGAACATGGTCTGGATAGCCCACAGACATACCATAAAAATTTATAAGACCAATATTTGGTCTCCTTTTAACGAGGAGAGATAGAGGGGATTTTATATTTTACCTACTTTACCTCCCTCCCTACCCTGCTTGTTTATTATATTATTACCATACCATACCATACCAACTTTATTTATAGAGCACTTTTTGCACCCAACAGGACCAAAGTGCTGTACACACAATAACAAAATACAATACAATCATAAAATGGAAGGGACTAAAAACAGTACTAAAATAATAAATTATGAATACAATAAAACAATAAAACAAAGTTAAAACATCTCAGATTGTACCAAAAGCCAAAGAAAAAAGATGGGTTTTAAGAAGAGACTTAAAAACAGCAAGTGAAGAGGCCTGTCTTATGTCTAATGGGAGGTCATTCCAGAGCTTAGGAGCTACCACAGAGAAAGCACGGTCCCCTCTAAGCTTGCGCTTTGTCCTCGGTACCCTCAAGCCCGAGATACACTGAAGCAGACTCCGTATACGCGCGTATACGGAGCCGCTGCTACACTCGGCTTTCGTTCTCGCGTAGATTCTCGTGTTTTCGCTCCAAATTCTAACGTCATTTCCTCCGTACCGTCACTTCCGATCGTCACTTCCGCTAGTTTTTCGCTCCAAACGCTCGCGTTCTCCTTGTTGTAATATGAGCAGCTGAGCACGGAGTGCTTTTCCTGCAGCCCACAGCCCACCACAGCCCACCAGGGAATATATAAAACATCGCGCACCCAGGTAGGACCTGAATTCATTCATTTCATTCATCGAGTGAACGGAGGAAGAAGCGGTTACTTGACTTTAGGCAAAAAAACAAAAGAAAAGGCCCGATCAGCGATAAAAAAGAGGAATTTATTTCATTTGTGTAACATACAAAACAGTCCGGCGCCGGGGAAGTTTAGATCAGACACCGCGCATCGCGTATGCGAATCGCGTATGCGTAGTAAAAAAATACTTTTGCGCGTACTTGCCCTGAGGGGCTACGCGGGGCTACGCTGCGTACGGGGCGTACGTACGCTGCGTATTGGCGTATCGTGAGGACGCTCGAGTGTATCTCGCCCTTCAGAAGCAACTGGTCAGCTGACCTGAGCGAACGAGAGGGTGTGTAGTAATGCAGCAGCTCTGACAGGTATGGAGGGGCATGGCCATTTAGAGCTTTAAAAGTAAATAAAAGTATTTTAAAATGAATCCTGTAACGCACCGGTAACCAGTGCAAAGATGCCAAAACAGGGGAAATGTGATCAAATTTTCGTGTACCTGTTAAGAGTCGTGCAGCTGCATTTTGAACCCTCTGAAGCTGGGAAGTACACAGATCACTAATACCAACATAAAGTGAATTACAGTAATCCAGCCGTGTGGTCACAAATGCATGGATTGCTGTTTCAAAGTGCTGTCTAGGAAGGATGGCTTTTACTTTGGCTAGCTGCCTCAAATGAAAAAAGCTGGATTTCACAACTGCTTTAATCTGAGACTCCAGCCTAAGACCAGCATCCAGCTTGACCCCTAGATTTGTAACAACTGGCCGGACATACTGAGCCAAGGAGCAATCGGACAGAGAGTCTTCAGTCGAATTGCCAAAAATCACCACCTCTGTTTTGTCCTCGTTAAGTCTTAAGAAGTTTAGGGCCATCCAGGCCTTCAAATCTTCCAAACATAGGAACAGAGACCGAAGAGAGGCAGAGTCTGCCTTCTTTAAAGGTACGTAGATCTGTGTGTCATCTGCATAACAATGAAAAGCAATCCCGTATTTCCTAAAAACAGAACCAAGCGGAAGGATGTACAACAAAAATAAAAGAGGGCCCAAAACTGAGCCCTGCGGAACACCACATGAGAGTGGAGCAGAGGAGGACCTATGTCCATCAAGACAGACACAAAAAGTACGCTTGGTCAGATAAGATTTAAACCAATCTAAGGCTATATGACCAATGCCCACCCACTGTTCCAAACGTGTGATTAAAATGTTGTGATCCACTGTGTCAAACGCAGCTGATAGATCCAACAACACCAAAACAACGCAGTCACCAGAATCAGTCGCCAAGAATATATCGTTAAAAACTTTTAAAAGAGCTGACTCTGTGCTATGAAATGATTTAAAACCGGACTGAAAAACCTCTAAAATATTATTTTCAATGAGATAGGCCATTAGCTGATTATAAACTACCTTCTCAAGAATTTTCGAAACGAAGGGCAATTTAGAAATTGGTCTGTAGTTCGCAAGGACAGCAGTATCCAAGTTTGATTTCTTAATTAGAGGCTGGACAACTGCATGTTTCAAATTTTCAGGAACAGCACCTGAGGACAGGCTACTATTCACAAGAGCAAGGATCGAAGGACCTATAGAAAGAAAAACCTCATTGAATAGTCGAGGTGGAATAGCATCGTCTGGAGAACCAGTTGGTTTTAAGTGGCTAACGACCTCCTGCAGGGAATGCAAAGTCACACATTCAAAGCTATGAAAAATAGCAGAGCAAGGCACAGTATCTACAGGGTCATGAACAGTGGGTATGATCTGGGCCCTAATAGAAGTGACTTTCTCAACAAAGAAGTGTAAGAAACTTTCACAGAGAGCAGGGGAAGTCTCCACAATAGCACCATGTGGGGCATTTAAAACAGAATTAATAGTTCTAAATAAAACAGCAGGATTGTGACTGTTGGATACAATGATATTAGTCAGGTATCTTCTTTTGGCATCTTTTACAGTTCTTTGATAACAGCGCCAACATTCCTTCAATATTTGAAGTGACACCTGCAAGTTATCATTCTTCCATTTACGTTCAGCTTTACGACAGTTTCTCCTGGCAGCTCGAGTGACATCATTTAACCAGGGTTCATGTTTGGATTTTGCAGGTCTAATTTTTAATGGTGCCACCGAATCCAGAGCTGCTTTGCAGGTAGAATAAAACCAGTTGCTGATGTCCTCGGTTTTATTTCCCACAGTCTCTGGGATTGTACAGTTCTCATTAAAAACAGAAGAAAACTGAACAGCAGTGGAAGGGTTAAGAACACGACAGAGCCGAACTGCAGCACATGGTTTAACTTTGGTAATGGACTGCTTTATCTCAAATAAAACAGGCATATGGTCTGAAAATAATGGGTCACCAATCACTAAATTAAAAACTGGTAGACCGAAAGATAAAACCAAATCAAGTGTGTGTCCAAACTCATGAGTAACACCAGTCACAAACTGCACAAGATTAAAAGAATCAATAACATTAAGAAACGACTGAGCCATAGGTGAAGTAGGACAACAGACACGGATATTGAAATCACCAGCCAATAAAATTTTGTCATACCGTGGCATGATATCGGCCAGGAAATCAGAAAAGTCATTTATAAAATCTTTGTTGTACTTTGGCGGCCGATAGACCACCGCACACAACACAGTGTGGGAGCTACCAAGTTCAAAGAGACCAAGCTCAAAGCTACCAAAACGGGCTGGAGGTAATTGTTTACAAGTAAAACAGTTCTTAAAAACTGTCACTATTCCTCCTCCTCGACCCGTCATCCTCGGAAAATTAAAGTAGCAGCAGTTCGGCGGCAAAAGTTCATTAAAGACGCTGGACTCACCCAAACCACTTGTCCATGATTCAGTTATAAACAAGAAATCCAGGCCTTGAGAGGAAAAGTAATCCTTGATGACGAATATTAAAATATACGGACTATAAATTGAATAGAATAGATCTAAAATATTCCACAGTTATCTATTAATTTTTTTTCTCACCCATTTTACAAAATATTTGACAGTTAAAACTTCATCAGACTATCATTGTTTTGTCATTTGGTCCATATTCCCTCCATGTAGTGGCAGGGGAATCGGACTTGGGATCCGAAGGACCCAGGTTCGAACCCCGGCCACGGCACACCTTGGGGTGTCTATGAGTGCACATCTATTTTCCGCAGCTCCCCGGGCGCTGACCACGGCTGCTCACTGCACCACCTGGTGGTGGTTGGGTTAAATGCAGAGACCAATTTCGTCTGTCAAGTATGGGAACATACACAGCTGACCAAAATGTGACATTTATTTTATTTATTTTTATTTACATTACAAAGCCAACTTATAGCTTTCAGAGTACTGTAATGCAAAAACGTGTTTTAATAATGACTGGTTTGCTTTGGACAGAAATGCCACTCCATCCATCCATCCATCCATCCATCTTCTTCCGCTTATCCGGGGTCGGGTCGCGGGGGTAGCAGCCTAAGTAGGGAGGCCCAGACTTCCCTCTCCCCAGCCACTTGGAGCAGCTCCTCCGGGGGAATCCCAAGGCGTTCCCAGGCCAGCCGAGAAACATAGTCCCTCCAGCGTGTCCTGGGTCTTCCTCTGGGTCTCCTCCCGGTGGGACATGCCCGGAACACCTCACCAGGGAGGCGTCCAGGAGGCATCCTAACCAGATGCCCGAGCCACCTCAACTGGCTCCTCTCGATGTGGAGAAGCAGCGGCTCTACTCCGAGTCCCTCCCGGATGACTGAGCTTCTCACCCTATCTCTAAGGGAGAGTCCAGACACCCTGCGGAGAAAACTCATTTCAGCCGCTTGTATCCGAGATCTTGTTCTTTCGGTCATAACCCAAAGCTCATGACCATAGATGAGGGTGGGAACGTAGATCGATCGGTAAATTGAGAGCTTTGCCTTTTGACTCAGCTCTCTCTTCACCACGACAGACCGGTACAGCGCCCGCTTCACTGCGGACGCTGCACCTATCCGCCTATCGATCTCACGCTCCAGTTTTCCCTCATTCGTGAACAAGATCCCGAGATACTTAAACTCCTCCACTTGGGGCAGGACCTCCTCCCCGACCCGGAGAGGGCATGCTACCCTTTTCCGGCTCAAGACCATGGCCTCGGATTAAGAATTGGCAAAGAAATGCCACTGTTAGTTTAAAACAAAAGAATCAAAAGGCTAGGATTACTAAATTAAATTGTTATCTAAAATGTAAAAATTGATATAAATGAAAAGTGACATTATTTGAGTCATTTAGTTTACAGTCTGTGTAAGTCTTAAGGTTTAAAAAGAAGTCAAAACTTTCAGTCTTAATTATGGAAACTTGGATAAATGAGAGCCTTCACATGTATTAAATGTAATAATGTCTTATTTTTCCTTTTATTTCCTCCAACACTAACATATTTGTTGTTTTTTTCAGATGCAGTCTTTAAACATGCATCATTAAAGACCAGAAACAAGACAGAAGACAACTTTCATAGAAGTCCAGCTGAATAATCAAGGTAATTCATGATCACTTAATGCTGTAAAAAGTGTCTCATGCCTGGACATCTTGCTGTTCATATCGAGCCAGTGTGTGAATTCATCTCAAAGTACCACATCTCAACTACACACACTCACTTTTTCACATTGATCTAACAACTGTTCCCTGTTACAGAATATGTAATATAACATTAAAATAATTAAAGTTGTGAAAATCTTCTAATTTAGGACAATATATTTCTACTGTATTGCTCACATGCCCTCTCTATTCGTTTGTGTTTATTTAGTGTTGTTGAATTTTGGTGTAAGACTTGATTAAGAGCCTTTTACTGCAACAATAAAACATGTTTTACAAAAAGACTTTAAAGGATAGTTGTACCTTATTAAAGTAGATAAAAAAAACTGTTGTTTTTATTGTCTAGTTCCCAGTATTAGAGTATAAACATGAAAATCTTTGACCTTCAGGGCAGGGCCTAATGGTACATTTAAGGCCGAGATACAGTGAAGCAGACTCCGTATACGCGCGTATATGGAGCCTCTGCTACAGCTCGGCTGATGTTCTCGCGTAGATTCTCGTGTTTTCGCTCCAAATTCTACGTCATTTCCTCCGTACCGTCACTTCCGATCGTCACTTCCGGTAGTTTTTCGCTCCACGGAGAGGACTCAACTGAGCTCGCTGATTGGTCACTTTGACACGCCTACTGAAATGATTGACAGATTTCAGTCAGCTCAAAGTGAAACCTATCGTGAGCAGCTCGCTCAGACTTCTGCGGTGTTCTGATACGGTCTTTCTACTATATATGTTATAAAAAGTTCTCTCAGAAATAAAAATAATAACAGGGAGTGCTTTTCCTGCAGCCCACAGCCCACCAGGGAATATATAAAACATCGCGCACCCAGGTAGGACCTGAATTCATTCATTTCATTCATCGAGTGAACGGAGGAAGAAGCGGTTACTTGACTTTAGGCAAAAAAACAAAAGAAAAGGCCCGATCAGCGATAAAAAAGAGGAATTTATTTCATTTGTGTAACATACAAAACAGTCCGGAGCCGGGGAAGTTTAGGTCAGACACCGCGCATCGCGTATGCGAATCGCGTATGCGTAGTAAAAAAATACCTTTGCGCGTACTTGCCCTGAGGGGCTACGCGGGGCTACGCTGCGTACGGGGCATACGTACGCTGCGTATTGGCGTATCGTGAGGACGCGCGAGTGTATCTCGCCCTTTAGGCTGACTTGGGGGAGGGCCCCTTTACAAAGGTTTGCCTGGGGCCCCAAAATGTCTAAGTCCGCCACTGTCTAATTGTTCACTCTTTTTTAATACGTCTATGTCGAGAAATCCGCGACAGGGGGTACAATTCTCGGCATAACAACGGAACGGTCCGCAGAGTTCGGTCCATGCAGGCAGATGGAGCTAGCGCTAGCAACGTTAGTAGCAGACCCTGCTAACATACTGTATTGATAATAATAACGACCACAGCTGATGCCCTCCAGATCCGGGTTAAAGAGACCTGTAATCCGTGAAACTGAAACTGCATCATCACTGAAAAGAAGGAAAGTTTAGATACAAACCTAAACTGTGAAGCAGAAGTTTTGGGTTGGAAACAGCATCTTGGGTTTTGTTGTGCTGCAGTTCGTCCTGACTCTGTTCCTCTTTATAATCTGCTGCATCTGTTGTTTCCAGAAACTCCAACATTTCTTCTGTAGCCATTTCCTCTCGTTGTTTAACCTGTTGTCTCCTCATCTGTTAGCTGAAGTTTCCTTAAAATAATAGATACGGAACTGGACGCAACATGAATCATGATCCGTGGAAGGGGAGCGTGGAGGGACAAACAGCGTATTTTTCTTCTTCAGATATTGGCGGTTGGCAAACAACGTATGGTGTGCATTACCGCCACCGACTGGTATGGAGTGTGGGTCAGAATCAGAATGCTTTAAATAAAAAATAAAACTATTTACTTGTGTACGAGTTGTCCGTCCTAGTCAAATCCTATTGATCAGCTTTGTTTTAATGAAGAACCTTATCAACATGTTTACACTTTTACTTCCTGACTCTTTTTGAAGTACGTTCGTGATATTAAATGTTTCTTTAATTCTTCTAAATTCCTCCATCATCTTCTTTCTCGCTCATATCTCTGACAAATCAAAATGACGTGCTCTATTGGTTCTGTCTCTCCACAATACTGACAATGTCCTGTTTCATGTTTTTGTATTCTGAATAATGTGCTGTTCAGTCCAGTATGTCCAAATCTCAGTCTTATTACTAATCTCTTTTCTCTTCTGTTTCTCCCTCCTGTTCTCATCTCTCCCACTCTTCTCTGGATCTTACAATACCATCTTCCTTTGTTTTCTTCATTCCATTCTTTCTGCCACTTTTCTTTCAGTTGTTGTTTGCTACCTGCTTCTGATTTGCTTGTAGTTATTATAAAGTTGACTTGTTGTGTTGATGCTCTTTTTGCGTTCCTGTCTGCTGCTTCATTTCCGTCAACCCCAATGTGTGCTGGTACCCACAGAAATGTGACTTCCAAACCCATCATCATTATTCTGAACAGTGTTTGTTGAATTTCTAAAATAATGTCTGGTCTGCTGTCTGAGTGGCTGTGCTGTAAGCTTGTAAGTGATGAACTTGTGTAACACGGGCTATGAAGGCCCGGATTGTGACTCAGAGGATGTGACTCTAAAGCCAACTGGTAGACTGTAAATAGTCTAGAGCTTCCCTATTACAAATACGCAGGTACGCCTGGCTTCAAATGACAAAAACAGAAGTGTTGTATACAATATATATTTTATTAATTCCTTTCAATATTAAAACAGCCTTTATTAGATGCATTTATGCTATGGTGGTTCTACCAGGCCAGTTGTAAAGGGCTAGCACAACTCCAAATCACTTAACACCAAAGGATGTTACATGCCAGTAACATGAGAGCATGTACAGTTTAAAACAAGGCACAGAGTTGGGAGCACAATATAGCAACTGTAGCAATCTGCAGTACAGGAATGACAGTTAGTAAGGTGCTTGCACATGATAAACAATATTAGAAAATACAAGCATGTACCTTAATCAGTCACAACCCCAACAACAAGCACATTCAATTAGTTGCAGTGGCAATCTGCCACCCACTGGCACATGTCCTAAAGAAACAAACAAATACAAATAACTTTTAACAGAACTCCACAACAATATGTGGAGCAGCATTGACAGCACCCAACCAGCCATAAGTGACTAATGAAAAAAAACATTTACCTTAGCTTGTGCTTCAGGGCTTTGCACAACTCCATGAACACTGCAGCAGCACTCACTACAGCCACATGCAGCAAGAGACTAAACAGCCAACACCCTGGAGAAGAATGTTTGGCTTACACACCTGGTGCTTAGTAACACTAATGAGCTAAACCACACTGAAGGTGGAGGAACAGGACACGGTGTGTTCAGGGAGCCAAACCAGAGTGGGAATTTACAGCCACTCTTCCAATGAACTAAAACCACCCGGTTACATCCTACCCCCCCTTTATGGATCGGTGGCCCACCGATAAATCAAAACCGCAACCAGGGTCAAAAAGTGGCGGTAACCAGGCTGCTGGCACCCGGGTCCACAGAAACAGTAGCCCTACAGTCGTCACTCCTAACCGGTCGTGGGAGGTGATGGGGGTTGGAGTGTTTGCCAGCGGTTTTACGGCTGGACTTCCTGGGGCCGATGATACTGCTTTGGGGAGCTTGTACAGCCGGTGGCGCCTCATATGGCATATGAACTGGAGGCCTTTCCGGTGGTTCTGGCTTCACAGACGGGTTACTAACAGCCTCTCGGACCACCAGCCAAGATCCAGACTCCACATCATCCTCGTCACTAGTCTCATCAGGCAGACACTGCAACCAAGCATCAGGGCAGGCATCTGTAGGTGGTAGAGCAGGTTTTATAGCAGTACGATGCACTTGTCTCACAAGATGAAGCTTATCAACTGGAGCAATTGAATATACCACACCACCTGTACTGGGCCCTTTCACGACTTGGTACACTGTGGACCCCCATGCATCTTGAATTTTTCTGCGACCTGGGCCCACATCACGCAAATACACTCTTTGTCCCACTTCAAGTGGCTTGCACTGAACCTTTTCATCATGCCTCACTTTCCTCCTCTGGGCTGCCAGCTCCACTCTGCCCCTGGCAGCATCCATGGCCACATTCAGACGCCTCCTGTGCTCTGCCACCCAGTCACACACACTGGGTGCTGTGGGCTCCGGAAGATGACCAAGAAGGAAATCCACTGGCAAGTGAGGTTCTTGTCCAAACATGAGGAAGTGGGGTGATTCACCAGTCGACTGATGGGCAGTGGTGTTATAGTGGAAGACAAGCTGTGGGAGGTGTTCTGGCCAATTTCGTTTTTCTTCTGGAGGAAGGGAACGAAGCAGGTTAAACATAGTTCGATTAAAGCGTTCACACTGTCCATTTCCTTGTGGGTGGTAAGGTGTGGTACGACTTTTCTGAACTCCATACAGCTCACATAACTGTTGCACCAAGAGACTCTCAAAGTTCCTCCCCTGGTCTGAGTGGATGCGAGCCGGTACTCCAAAACGGTAAAACCACTCACGAACCAGGATCTTCGCTACCGTAGCTGCTTTTTGATCACGAGTGGGGATGGCTTGGGTGAACTTTGAAAACACATCTGTCATCACCATCACGAGCTCCCTTCCATCACGGGCGGTTTCCAACAGTGTAAAATCAATGGCCAGCAGCTGATTTGGTCTTGAAGCAAGGAGGTGACCCATAGGAGCACGAGCTCTTGGTTGGGTGTTTTTAGCAAGGGTACACCTCTCACACTGCTGGCACCAGTCCTTTACATCTTTGTCCATCCCTGGCCAGAAACACCTCTGCTTCACGACATCAGTTGTCCTCTCTATCCCTTGGTGGCCATGATGTTGATGAAGCTCCTGTAACACCTCTGATCTTAAGCTCTCTGGGAGAAGTAACTGGAGAACCTCTTCTCCCCCATCTGGTCTCCAGCTGCGCCGATACAGGAGGTCCTCCTTCTGGACAATTCGACCCCACTGTTTTACAAGTCCCCGGGCCTCTGGACCCAGACGCTCCTTCTCAGCACAGCTTGGCGCTCTCTGCTGCTGCCAAAACTCCAGAAACGCTGAGATGGCAGGGTCAGCCCTTTGGAGTACCCCCAGATCTTCCTCGCTGCGGGATGGCAGAGCTGTTATGACCAACTGGACAGGGTCTTCCTGCATCCCCACAAACCGCTCACCAATTGCCTCTGGAATGACTGTTCCTGGGAGGAGGTACTCCAATTGCGTTCTGTCCCCACTAGTCTGTTGCCTTGAGAGGGCATCCGCATTCTTGTTCACACGGCCTGGGCGATATCGGACTGTATACTCAAATGCTGAGAGTTCAGCGATCCACCGATGCTCCGTGGCGCCCAGTTTGGCTGTGTCCAAATAACTCAAGGGGTTATTGTCTGTCCATACTATACATCGGTGGCCCCACAGGTACTCTTTGAACTTCTCAGTCATGGCCCACTTCATGGCTAACATTTCAAGCTTCATGGAGCTATAATGTTTCTCAGCAGCATGTAAGCTGCGACTGGCATATGCAACTGGTTTCACTTTGCCACCTTGCTCTTGAGACAATACGGCTCCTAGCCCACTGTGGCTGGCGTCGACCTCTAAAATGAAAGGCAGAGAGAAATCAGCAAAAGCAAGTGTGGGGGCACTTACAAGCTTGGCCTTGAGCTCCTGGAAGCTCCTTTCACAGTCCTCCGACCAAACGTCTTCCAACAGTTGCCTTCGTCCTCTGCACACCTTCGACCCAGCAAGTTCTGCAACAAGACGATGAAGGGGGCCAGCTAGTTTAGAAAAATCTTCTACGAACCTCCTGTAATAATTGGCAAACCCCAGGAACGACCGCAACTCTGAGATGTTGGTGGGGTGAGGCCAGTTTAACACTGCCGCAACCTTTCCTGGGTCCGTGGCCACGCCCTCCTCAGAGATGAGATGTCCCAGATATTTCACCTGCTTTTTGAAGAAGTCACACTTTTCTAACTTGACTTTCAATCCTTCTTGTTTTAGGCGACTTAGAACCCTTTCCAGCCGTGTCAAGTGATCATCAACACTGGAAGAGAACACAACAATATCATCCAGATATAACAAGAGTGACTGACCATGCTGGGCCCCAAATATCCTCTCCATCAAACGCTGGAAAGTCCCTGGTGCATTGCATAGTCCAAATGGCATACGGTTGAACTCGAACAGGCCAAACGGGGTGCAGAAAGCTGTTTTTGGCTTATCGATCTCTGCAACTGGAACCTGGTTATATCCAGAAGCAAGGTCCATTGTCGTAAACCAGCAGGCGCCCGAGAGGGAGTCTAGTGTCTCTTCTATTCGAGGCAGTGGAAAAGCATCCTTCCTGGTCTTTTTATTAAGTTGTCTGTAGTCTACACAAAGGCGAAGACTACCGTCCTTCTTTCTGACTAGGACAATTGGGGACGCATAAGGGCTACTGCTCTCTCGAATTACCCGGGTTGCCAGCAGCTGGTTAATGTGAGACTTAACTGCCTCATATTCAGATGGAGGGATGCGCCGATACCGCTGTCGTATGGGAACATCATCTGACAAAGGGATGCTATGCTCAATTAAATTGGTAAAGCCAAGGTCACCATCAAAAGCAGAAAACACAGATTCATACTTTAGCAATAAGGCTCTCACTTTGTGCTGCTCTATTCCATCTAGCATAGAGAGATCAAGGGAGGTTATCTTCTCTCTAACTGAGCCAGTCTCGGCAGTATGGGACCTGACTGCAGCAATAATTTGCTCCTGTACACAAGGGACTTCCTGCAACTCTGATGGTAGGCTCACCACATCTATAGGAGACAACACTCCAAGAGAACAGCGGGGTTTCAGTGTAACCGTACACACCCCTACATTCACCACAGGAACATAAACAGTACCCCGAACAACATGCAAGAGAGAAGGAGACACTAACAAACCCTCAGGTAAGCCAAACTTT
>JBBPBX010084217.1:0-15352 GCA_038048925.1 Garcialebias charrua
GTTCCCTTCAGGTTGGAAAGGATGTGCAGGAGGGCAGGCTTTTTAAAGGTTGAAGTTGTAATGTTCTAACAAGTTAAGAGAGCACAATGGGAAGATGGAATGAGTACTTTGAAGAGCTAATGAATGAAGAGAATGAAAGGGAAATAAGAGTAGATGTCATAGAAACTGTGGACCAGGCAGTGGGAAAGATTAGTGAGGGTGAAGTTTGGAAACCTCTGAAAAGAATGAAGAAGGGGAAGGCAAAAGGACCTGATGACATACCAGTGGAGGTTTGGAAATATCTTGGAGAGATGGCAGTGAGGGTTTTGACTCAAACATTCAGTGGTATATTTGAGGGTGAGAAAATGCCTAAGGAATGGAGAAGAAGTGTGCTGGTGCCCATTTTTAAGAAGCAAGGTGATGTACAGAGTTGTAGCAACTACATGGAAATTAAGTTGATGAGTCACACAATTAAGATCTGGGAGAGACTTGTAGAAGCAAGACTTAGATGAGAGGTCACTATCTGTGAGCAGCAGTATGGTTTCATGGAGAAAAAGAGCATCACAGATGTCATCTTTGCCTTGAGGATGCTAATACAGAGGTACAGAAAGGTTTGTGAATTTAGAAAAAGCATTAGACAGGTTGCTGAGAGAGGAGGTGTGGTATTGCATGAGGAAATCTTGAGTGACAAAAAAGTATGTTAGACTAGTACAGGACATGTATGAGGTCAGCATGACAGTGGTGATATGTGATGGAGGTGGGATTGCATCAAGGATTGGCTCTGAGCCCTTTCTTGTTTTATCTGGTGAACAACCGGCTAATGGTGGAGGTCAGGCAGGAATCTCCATGGGAGAACTGTCAAGAATGTTTGCAGATGGCATTGTGATCTGTGGGCAGTATGGTGGTGCAACAGATAGAGCTGCTGCCTCTCAGCAAGAAGGTTACCCTGGTTTAAATCACAGTCTGGGGGCCTTTCTTGGTGGAATTTGCATATTCTCTCCGTGTATGCGTGGATTTTCTCCCGGTACTCCGGTTTCCTCCCACAGACCAAAAACATGCACGTTAGGCTGATTGGTAACTCTAAATTGTCCCTAGGTATGAGTGAGAGAGTGAATGGTTATTTGTCTCATTTTTCTCTATAAGGCCCTGTGGTGGACTTGCGACCTGTCCAAGGTGTACCCTATCCATTGCACAGTGATTGCTGGACATGGGCACCGGCGACCCCTGTGACGCAAAATTGAAGAAGCGGTTAAAGATACTGGATGGATGGGTGGATTGTGATCTGTGGTGAGAAGAGGCAACTTGTGGAAGAGAACTTGGAGAGGTGGAGGTATGCACTTTAAAAAAGCAGAATTAAAGTCAGCGTAGTAAGACAAAGTACATGTGTGAATGAGATGAAGGCTGGTGGAACAGTGAGACTACAAGGAACAGAGATCACAAAGGTGCAGGACTTTTAAGTACTTGGGGTCAACTGTCCAGGACAATGGGAGTGTGGTAAAGAGGTGAAAAAGAGAGTCAAGGCAGGATGGAGTGGATGGAGAAAAAATTCAGGCATGATTTGTGACAAAAGGGTCAGCAAAGGTTAAAGAAAAAGTTTACAAGACCGTGATGAGACCAACTATTTTGTATGGTCTGGAGACCCAGTGGCATTGACAAAAAGACAGGAGAAAGAACTGGAAGTGGCTGAAATGAATATGTTGAGGTTCTCCTTAAGAGTGACAAGGATGGATAAGATCAGGAATGAGATCATCAGAGGTACAGCACATGTTGAACAACTGGGAGATAAAGTTAGGGAGGCCAGACTGAGATGGCTTGGACATGTCCAGAGGAGGGACAGTGGGTATATTGGTAGAAGGATGTTAGAAATGCAGCTGCCAGGAAAAAGACAAAGGGGAGATATATGGATGCAGTTAGAGAGGACATGGAGGTAGTTGTAGTGAGGACAGAGGATGCAGAGGACAGAGTGAGATGGAGAAAGATGACTCACTGTGGCGCCCCCCAAAGAGGAAAAAGCCAAAAGAAGAAGAAGTAGGGTTTGAAGGCTGAGAAGAGAGCTCAAATTACAGTATTTTCAGAGAACAACATGTTCATCAAAAAGAAAATTTTCAAAAAGACAAATTTGCACAAATACCCAAAGTCATAGCAGGCGTGTCCTGGTTGAGTTGAACATTTTTGATTTATGAATTATTGAAATAGCAGGAAAATTGTGAAATGAATAACATGCTGAAAATGTACAGAAGAAAAAAATGGATCTCAACAGTGTGAATGCTTTATGATTGTTCACACTATTATTAACAAAATAATACTGTATACTTTGGATTTTTTTGTTGTTGTTGTTTTTTGCTCTACTGTATAAGACTTCAATTTAAGTGCAACAAATCTGATGACAGATTTTCAGAAGGAAGATCAAAGTGACTCCAAAGTCAACTTGCATTAACCAGTGTTGATTTTTCTTGCTGTTCAAGCTGTGTGTTTCATCTATTCTTACTGAGTGTCCTTACCTTGCACACATTTTTCTGTCCTAAGAGATTTGCTGTATAAATCTCCCATGTTGAAGTCATTTAGTTTGGGAGACGGTGACCTTGCACAAAAGCACAACACCCGCACATCTCTAAAGGTGTCTAAATCAGGAGATTTGTTGTGACCATATAATACATTTCAAGGTTGTTCATTTTAAATAATTAGCTGTGAATTGGCAAGAAAATCAACATCAACATTGGAAATAAATAACTTTATGCTTTGTCAATATCCTTGCTACTTTCACGGCTTGCAGTTAGATTTGTGAGATATGTGCACCTTTTGTGAATACAAATGTCAGGTACAGTCAAGACTAAAATAGACAAATTTTCACATGCTAAAAACAACATTTTCAAATTGTGTTTTAGGCACCTTGTCTCTTTTTCATCCTTCCATCCATGAAACTTTCATATAGCGGTACCAGCAGGAGATCATCATTCTCCCCCCATCTCTCCTTATATGAGATGAGACTTTCCGCAGAAATATAGTAGCACAAAGGCAATCAATGCAAAACCATCTTGGTAATGTGTTCTCATTGTGTATAGGCTGAATATTCTTGGACAAAAACACTGCTTTTCTTTTCTACTGGAATTACATGAACTGTCGAGTTCAGTTAAGATCCATATGAAAGACCACCACACCCATAAATGTTTGTATATGCTAACACACAGCATAGTAAATACTGTGCAGATTGCATCTCAGAGGCCACTGGCATCCAAACAAACATTCTAATTCTCCTATTGCAGCTGAGGTCAACTGAATGTACTGGTTTTGGTCTGAAGTGGTCGCATCAGCAGACCATAGCTTTCTAAAATGATTAGGCTGGATTGTATTGTTAAATTGAACTTGTTTTCCTACATAATGTTTCTTGTTATCCATTCAAAGGATACAGTATTCATTGACCTCACTCATTTTATTAAACCCCTTTCAAAACTTCTCCTCAGTGTCTTCATATCGAGCAATCGTGTGTTAACTTTCTTGAGACATGCTTGTCGAAGGACTTAAAAAAGGGAGTATACAGTCAACTTCAGGAAGTGCTTTTTGACTAAATGGAGGAAGAATATCAAGTAACAGGAGCTGTTACGGCCCCTCTTCACACTGGATGAGGACATCACTATGCTCTCCGTGACCTACACAACTTATGGTATTAAAACTTGACTGGACTGTGGCAAATTTAGAAAATTTGCTTCAGTGTGAAAGCAATTGTGATAATGCTGTGTTCTTACTCACAAAATGGGGTTTTCTCTGCTACTGTCCACATCCGTAAGATGCTCTGCCCTACATAAACACCTATAAATACTTTGTAACTGTGACTTTCTTTCCCTCCATTGACTATGGTGAAATTATTTACTGTACAGGAACGCCCCTACAAGCAACCTGCAGGTGTTGGAAGCTGTCTATAATAGTGTGCTAAAATGAATAACTGGCTTCCACTATAGTACCCAACATTGCGCCCTGTATTCACAGGTTAACTGGACATCATTAACTTCACGCAGACTCTCTCACTGGTACATTTTCATCTTTAATTCACATCTTGGTCTGCTACCTTCATACATCTCCTCCTAAATGTCTCTACGTGAGTGCAGCTACAGCGTGCGCTCTCAGGACATTATTACATGCAGTGTCCCCTCAGTGAGGACTGAACTAGGCAAAAGGGCCTTCTCCTACTCCACTCCTGTTTCCTGGAGTATCTTGCAAAAAGATCTGAAGCTCTCAACCTTGACCTCTCTAAGTGGCTTCAAACATCTGCTAAGTTCATGGGAAAAACCAACGCAGGCACGTTCTGGTTTTTAGTTTTCCACATCGCCTTACAGCCTAGCTGTTTTTGTTATTTTTTTTTTAGCAACATTTCATTTTCACTTGTTATTCTCAATTTGTATGCTTCCTTTTATGGTTGTCCACTGTTGTCATCACTCTTTGTCAGGTCTCTCTTGTGAATGAGTCCCCAAGGCTCAATGGGATTAACCTGTATAAATAAAGATAAAATGAATATGCCCACTCTGCTACAAATGTGATGCAAATACAGGTATCACATGTTAGTTACGTAGGTTGTTTTGATGACCTTGTCACATGCATGGCTGTACCCCAGAGACGAGGCCAGTATGGCCAGCTCTGCTTTAAATTCTTGATGATCAAGGCACAATGTGGCTATCACTGTCACCACATTCAATTGCCGTCATAATGATAATCCACTGTGACCTTAGGGAAGTTTTGTTAATGCTCAAAAGAACTGTGAACTAATCACTCTCTATTACCCGTAAGGGGCAGCAAGCTACAATGTTCATATTTACCTCAAAACCTCACCAAGGTCCTGCAAAAACATCCATGTTAGGCAGATTTTTGTTATTGCAACAAAGTTTTCATGTAATGTGAAGTGTACAAATGATGTGGGCATCCATGCACTCTCTCAAGGACTTGCCCAACTAATAAAACAAATCAGGTAGAGAAAATCCTCCCTCCACAGGTTTAAATTTTGACAAATATTTAATGCATATATGTATATGTCTACTAATTAATGTGCAATGTTTACATTTGCATGTGTTTCAGAGCCCTGAGCTAGAACCACCAGACACATAAGCAGCATCATTCCCTTCACCATCTTCAATACCTTATCATATTTTACATCCAATAACTTGGCTGACAGCTTACAAAAACCTTAGTTTTTAACAGATGATGACCATCTTAAAAATGTGATGTGATTCATAGAGACATACATGCATTATTTCTAAAAACATTAGAAAATCATGGAATGACCTTAAATATGGCATTCAGTCAGCATAACCACGTTTGTTGAACTGCTATCAGCCCCAATGCAGCATTATCAGAGAAAGTAACATATCAGTAATTTCCAAACCTCAATTTATCAAGCTCAAAGGAGTCTGGAAGAAATCTAATTAAACATCTGGAGATAAAAAAAAGGCATCATAAACAAGATAGTGGACTCAGGCAAGAAGCAAGTCTGATTATATCTACAGACAGAAGAGCTCAATTGAAAAACACTGTGAGAACAAGCAAGAGAAAAACTTTGAACACAACTAAACCCTCAGGGACACATCATTGCATGATTTGTGCCATCAATATTTAGTTTTTGACAATATAATTCACAACATCGCAGGCTGAAAGTACAAGTGCAATCATAAACGTTCAGAAGAAATTGCGATGCAACACCTCAACTTAAGGCAAAACAATTTGGAAACAGCCCACGTTCGTACACAATGTGACTTTTTCAAGGTCAGAATATTTGGCTTCATTATAAAGAGTTGAGGATCTTGGCAGCGATTCAGAATAAACAACAACAAAAAAAAAGAAGAATCTGTTCTGAATGAGATTCTGCTCGAATGTTTTAGATATAATCATCTCCCTTGTCTCTGCTCTTTTTCAACCGAGCCACAATGAATGTCTAAAATTTAGATTTTCATATGAATGAGCCACAGAGATTTCACTAATGCAGCCTAATTAATAATGACCTCTGGCACTTTCTGCTGCTTCTCAATAAAACAACAACATGAAAGTCTCTCCCTGTGAGAAAATAGATGAATCTGACTTTTTTGTATTTCTCACACCCGTATGTACAAATAAAAAAAAACACAAAGACTTGATTGATGAAGGAAGAAAGGTTTCAGTTCAAAGAAAATCCTCTACATCAAACAGCTTAGTAACTAAAGAGCAAATGAGATTATAGCCAAGATAACCAAGGAAATAAAAGCAGATATAGGCCAGGAGCATAAGTGTCTGTACCTGCTCCTGCGTCAAACACTCAGGGCTTTGTCTGCTCAGGAGAGCACATTGCACCTAAGGAAGGTCCTGTACAAAGTGTATAAATGAGACAAAATTGTATTCGCCGAACCAGCAGCCAGAGGGAAACCTGGCAGTTGTGAGTATCCAGGGAGAAAAAAAAGTCTGCTCGCTGGGAATTCACACTCATTACTTGTTTACTTTTAGAGGTGGCTGAGCATACAGTACATGCTGCTATCATCTAACGGTTGCTGTCAGGAACTGCTGTGAGCATTTGATTATTCAATGTGGCATTATACAGGAAACAGTAGGTGAGACGTAGACCTATGCCAGCAAAACCTAAACCGCTTTTATTGCTATAGGGGAGGGGAAAATCTTGTTTTTCTTCTGTTTGGTACAACTTACTATGGCTCCTCTCAGTTTTAACACGGGGGTTCTTCCTCCCCTTTTATTTTCTCCTGCAGATGGTATCATTGCTGGTTCCAATGTTTAAAGCTCTGCCTCCTAAAACCATGTGTCTAGAGACCAAACAAATTCAATGCATCCGGTGAAACTCTCGTAAAACGACCGCATCCGTTTTAACGAGTGAAATTTTTATTTTAAGGGTTTGGGGGATGGCAGTGTAATGAATGAATGTCCAAGTGAGCAGTTTTTTTCTGTCTTGTTTAAAACTTTTTACACTCTCTGTGGTTTTAAAACCACATTTGCCATTTAGTCATGGATTGGTTTAAGCATCTGCATCATCAAGTCTGTTTCATTGATCGTGACGTTGATGTGGCAAAATAAAACAATATGTCAGATACAACTCACTTTTCAGATTAAAAATATTTGGATCTTGTCAGAATCTGAACGTTTTGGTTTATTTTTGATGGGGGGGGGGGGGTGTGTTTAAGATCTGTTTCTAATTTTGGTCATTGCATTTGGGTTTGTTTGGTTTCTGTACCATATCTTGCTTTTCTGATGTTTAGTTCTATTACTTATGCTGGTTCCTGATCAGTATACATCTTCAGTTTGTGTTCTCCCCTGTGTTTTCAGCCACATCTCAGTCTTTCTCTGTGTAGATCCTGCACCACCCATGGTCCCCTGTTCTCAGTTGTCTCCTCCACAGGTGTCTCTTACTTACCGGTAGTTTCTTAAGTGCTGCTTTATATCCTGTTCCTCAGTTTGTTCCTTACTTCTGCACTGTGCCGTTTACCAGCCAGTTGTAACTGCCCTCATTGGTTTTATCATTGTGCTTTCCTGCAAGAGATTTTTAGTTTTGCTGCTTGTCAGCCATTTATTTTTGTTAACAAATAGCTATTTATTTACGGTACCTTTGAGTGCTCAAATTCTGTCTGCATTTTGGGTTCCGGTTTGAAGAATCATCAGGAATCAGGACAGATCCAGTTAACTGATCTGCTTACTCTGCTTACTAGTTTTTTTTTTTTCATTCAACCATTATTTATACAGGCTAGCCTCGTTGAGCCACGGGGACTCATTTACAAGAGGGACCTGTTTCACTCACACCCAGGGTCAATTTAGAGTTACCAATCAGCCTAACATGCATGTTTTTGGACTGTGGGAGGAAACCGGAGCACCCGGAGAAAACCCACGCATGCACGGAGAGAACATGCAAACTCCACCCAGAAAGGCCCCCGGGCCGGGATATGAACCGGCGACCTGCTCGCTGAGAGGCAGCAGCTCTACCAGTTGTGCCACCGTGCTGCCCAATTACCCACCACCAAAAACAAAAGGGCAACATTGTTTTTGCCTGTGTTTGTGTGTTTGTTCTTGTGTTAGCGCAATATTGCATGAACCACAGAACATATTTTAATGAAACTTAGACAGTATAATGTGCATCTACAAATAGTTTTTTAAAACTTAGTTCCATTAACTTAGTTCCAAGGCCAATATACTTGTTACCACAGTTCTCAAAAATTCTAGAAAAACTATTTGTGACCAGATTGGATCAATTTATTGATAAACAAAATATTTTAAGTAGCAGTCAGTATGGGTTTAGAGGAAAAAACTCTACATCAATGGCTCTCATGGATTTAATGGAACAAATAACTAATGCTGTCGATCATAAACAGTACTGTGTTAGTGTTTTTGTTGATCTAAAAAAAGCATTTGATACCATTGACCACACCATTCTCCTTGAAAAACTAAATAAATATGGTATTAGAGGACCAGCATTACAGTGGGTATCTAGCTATTTGAAAGATAGGAAACAGTTTGTGCAAATAAATGATGTTAGATCTGACCTCCGTGATATCACTTGTGGAGTTCCTCAGGGCTCTGTGCTTGGACCAAAGTTATTTATTTTATATGTGAATGACTTGGTAAATGTGTCAGGACTTCTTAAATGTGTTCTTTTTGCCGATGACACCACATTTTTCTGTTCGGGTAAAGACATAAAACAGATTTTGGATATGATGAAAACAGAATTTATAAAAATACAAACTTGGTTTAAATTAAACAAATTATCTTTGAATTTAGATAAAACTAATTACATGATATTCAGTAACAAAAAGAGAATTGTTGACGATCCATTTGAAATTGAAGATGTTGTGATCTGTAAAGTGAGTGAAGTGAAGTTTCTGGGTGTTATCATTGATGACAAACTGACATGGAAACATCATGTAAATTCCATTAAAACAAAAATAGCTAGATCAATTGCAGTACTGTATAAAGTCAGGGATTTTTTAATTGATAAAGCTCTGTATATGTTGTATAACACAATCATTGTTCCACATTTAATCTATTGTATTGAGGTTTGGGGAAAAGCGTGCAAAACAATTACAAAGCCTGTTTTTATTTTACAAAAGAGAGCTGTAAGAGTAATCACCAGAAAACATTTCAGTCACCCATCAAACACCTTGTTTCTTCAGCTAAATTTATTGAAATTCCAGGAATTGGTAGAATATAGTATTTTATCAGTTATGTATAGGGCTCATAATAACACATTACCTTTAAATATCCAAAGAAATTTTATAAAAAGACAAAGTTATTACAATCTCAAAGGGACAGAGATATTCATCAAACCACAATTCAGAACCAGCTTAAAGGGACGGTCTACCTCAATTCAGGGAGTTGGATTGTGGAATGTTCTGGAGAGTGATGTTAAAAATGCAAAATCAATGTATACATTTAAGAAAAAGGTCAAAAAGGACTTGCTCAAAAACTATATATGATGTAGCTTAGTGTGTTTGTGTATTACAGTTAGAAAAATTAAGTAGAGTTATTCATTTTGTGATGTAGTTTGTGTATTACAGTTAGAAAAATTAAGTAGAGTTATTCATTTTGTGATGTAGTTTGTGTATTACAGTTAGAAAAATTAAGTAGAGTTATTCATTTTGTGATGTAGTTTGTGTATTACAGTTAGAAAAATTAAGTAGAGTTATTCATTTTGTGATGTAGTTTGTGTATTACAGTTAGAAAAATTAAGTAGAGTTATTCATTTTGTGATGTAGTTTGTGTATTACAGTTAGAAAAATTAAGTAGAGTTATTCATTTTGTGATGTAGTTTGAAGGTTATCATTGTTTGAACAAACTGTGAAATAAGGGGCAGATATAATAAGATTTCATCTTCTTTCTGCTCCTTTCATTTTATCCTACTTGTATTCTTGTATCTGATGAAACTGTTTTGTATTGTTCTTTTAAAATGAATGAATAAACATCAAATCAAATCAAATTAAGTTGATCCCAACAGCTTTACATTAAGAAGCATACGTGTCGCCAACTCAGACAAAAAATACATATATATATATATTGTGTGTGTGTGGGGGGGGGGGCGTGGGGGGTGGCTGTTTTCAAAAATACTCCATTGATCAATAAACAGATGTTCATGAGACTTCCCAAGTAATTGTTGTACATCTACAACAGATTAACTTTTGGAATCGCCCCAAATTAAGATGGCCATCATAGCCAATGGACATTAGGTGCATATAAATGTTTATTACGCAGTCAATTTTACATTCTTTGTGGTTTGGTGGTAGCTGAGTGAAACTCACAACACATCCTTTGCAAGGTAACACACTTCCCTAAGCCTTGCATGAGAATGCTCATAATTCCATTCTCCCACCCCTTCTCCACAATAAATGATTTAAGTTTAAACCCTGTTTTTTAGGCTATATGCATTTTTTCAAGGAGCAGTAGAGTTTTAATTCCTGTAAATAACTTTGTTCCCAGTTATTAAAGACAAAATTCTTTTTTTTTAAAATTCAGCTTGAATCTGTCTTGTCTTGTTGTTTAGCAAATTGTGCTACATCAGTTATTTTTTTCTGTTTTTATTTGTCATTAAGCAGAAAAAAGAAAAACTCCTTTTTAAAATAATACAATTCTTTTAATTGCTCAATTACAAAAATGGGAAACCAAACTATGAATTCCATCATTTGTTTGGAAATAGAAACAAAAGGAGGTAAATCCTTCAAGTCTCCAGTTTTCCTATACAACAATGTTTCTAGACTGCTGAACAGAAAACTCTGACCAAGAATGAATAGCAGTGCCCTTTAGCCATGAACTGCAAAACACATCATTTCAATTTAGTTGTTCTCAGTGTACGTCTGAACAGCTCCAGTGCTAAGGAGTAGTTAAACAGAAATCAGTGTAGATTTGTGTGGAGCTGAGGCCTGTTAATGAGAAAATTGGTCCAAAATTTACTGTTCAGCCTACTGGGGCTGTTAGCAAGCCAAATTTAGTGCAGCATATGTGATGAGGTGTGCTCAACCAGTCTGTCCTAACACTCAAGCCAGGATTTTCCTTCAGCATCCGCCCACAATCAATATTCATCCAGAGCTCAGCAGTGACGCAAACAAAAGCCCCGCACAGCTTTCCTGTTTATTGCAAAAGTTCATCCATTATTTGTCTGAAAATTACAAAGGCAGTGCAACAGTGCAGTGAGTCAGCTGAAGTGAATAAAAAGGCTAAACGTGATGCCTGGTTGCACACAATACTACTTTATCCTCTGCACCACTGAGGTATTGAGTGGCAGCTGCTGGAGCGGAAGGCTCTGATGGATGAGAGCACGTTGAGGAGAGTTGACAGGGCGAGGTGTGACAGACTGATAGCAGTTTTCCACCTGAATAAAAAAATAGCCGTTACTTCCATGTATTCCTATTTCCTAAACATCTATTCATCTGCAGAGACCAACACATTAAGATGGTCTTCATGAGACTACGTTTTCTCAAGGGGTACCCAGGAGTCGCATTCAGAACTGCACGATACGTTGTCACAAGATGAGTGGAGGCCTACATATGTTAAATGGTTGGATGGTCGGTTAAATGGTCATTTTACCCGGACTTAAATATCTAGCTTGCAAGTTAAATATTTCAATCAGAGTTAAATATTTAGTTAGCAAATTAAATGTTTATTTTGGAAATTTAATATTTAGGTTAGAAGTTAAACGTTTAGTTAGCAAATTAAGTCAAAGTCAAAAGTCAAAGTCAACTTTATTGTCAGAACTGCAATATGTACAGGACATACACAGGATTGAAATTGTGTTTCTCTCAGTCCCTCAGTGCAACAGTAACCATTCAAACACTAAAACACTGAAACATTTAATAAACATAAGCATAAAATAGTAAAAGTGTAACACTGTCCTGAGTTTTTGCATAGTAGTATAAAAGTATGAAAATTTACACCAACACTAAAACACTAAACATTTAATGAACATAAGCATAAAATGAAATAATAAAAGTGTAATACTGTCCTGAGTTTTTGCATAGTAGTATAAAAAAGTATAAAAAGTATATCTATAAAATAAACTGAAGGTTCTAGCATTGACATTTGCAAAGAGTGGCAAAGCAGCATATGAGTTAATGTACACAGTATATGTATGAGGTAGTTGATGTTGGTATAGAGGCAAAGTGGCATATGCAGTAAGGCACATAAGGCACATTGGGCATCCTTAAATAAGGCTAGTCAGAGAATACTGTATATGTATCAGCAGTAGTGTAGATATAAAAGTAGTGTAAATGTAAACAGTAGTAATAAATGTAAACAGTAGTAATAAATGTAAACAGTATTAATAAATGTAAACAGTGAATGTAAACAGTAGTATGACTATAGGCAGTGATGTAATACAAACATTAGTGCAAATATGAGAAGTAGTGCAAACTGAATGAGCACATGACCGAGAGTTTAGTGAATAACCCGTTTGATGACACAGAGTCCAGTGTTAAAGCTCCACTGACATCATCTTTTAACTTTCCATAAAATGGCACAACATATATATATATTAAGATTGACCTCTGATCGTTTTTGCTAAAACAATGTTAAATTAATTAGAATTCCTCTCAAAAATAGTTTAAAATTAGCGCCATTTTTTTAACACGATAAATAGGGATTTCCCCGTCGCAGGATGATGACGTCATAACAAGACTCGTCTCTACTGCGCACCTTGAAAACAATGGAGGAGATACAAACTCGATCCGTCCAATTTAGCCATTTAAAAGTTAATATTTTAGCGGATTGTCTTCAGAGAAGCCAAAGTTATTTCCAGTAAACAGCAGGTTATAATGTTTTTCAGCTCCTGCTGGTTTTTGGAGACTTTCACTTCATGAAGTGAGCAGCTGTGTGTGGAGTTACATGAGCTGCATGTGGACGAGGCAGAAGGAATTCTACAACATGTAAATCGTCTCCACAGCACTGAAATGGTAATATATTAGTTAATGTTTCTAATAATTATTCAACATTATTAGTTATTAGTTTGTGTACAAAACAATTTGCACAGGCTCCTGCAGCTGTTGATCATGTTGCTTCAATTTGTCAGCTTTGTTATTTAATCCAGTCAACATGTTTAAAATATTTCATATTTATTTTTCTATTTAATTTGGACATCACTTGGTGTTATAGTGGTGTATCATTAAAATGATGGAAATACATGACATTAGTTTGACCCATTGTCTTAATATACAGTATACTGCATATAATATATACTGTGTGTGTCTGTGTGTTTTATCATCAATTCACAGAAATATCTTCACCTGAAGAGTGGACACAGGTGGCGGTTCTGTGAAGAAGCTGGAAGCACCTGTTGTGAGGCTGAGGAGTTCTGGCGTGGGTCACGGCCAAACAGTGACTCTGAGTTTACTGGCCTGTTGTTTTGTGTACTTGAATAAAGCGTTGGCTGAAGCAGAACGTCTGGTGCTTGAGTGACCGCGACAACGTTACACCAGAAATACTACAGAAATACTACAACTTGCCAGAGCATTGACATGAAAATGAATCAATGAAAATATAAATTTAATATTTTTTCTGACAGTTCAAATGAACATATTGTTTGAAAAAAAGGATAACAATGAACCAAGTGTTTATGTAGTTATGTGTAAATAAAGTTACAGTAGTACACTATATTATCTGTTAGTGTTGAGTTATTCTTTGTGAGAATATTTGTGTATCTGTTTTAATTTCATTCGTTCATCTACATCTGTTTTTTTCACCGAGCCTTGTTGGACATTTCTACCTTTCTCGATTGCAGAGTGCGACAGGCGTAAGCCTGTGTACAGCACCTGTACAAGCGGACGCGGACATTTCTACCTTTCTTTGAACTTTTCTACCTTTCTTGAACGCAGAGTGCGGCAGGCGCAAGCCTGTGTACAGCACCTGTGTGAATCGGACGCGGACATTTCTACCTTTCTGTGATTAAGTTTTGTGTTTTAGTTAGTTAGTTTTAGAGCAACTGTCTTTTCTGACTGCGTTGTGGATCTGCAAACATTATAAGTTGCCGGTCAAAGCAGATGACCGCTTGTCCTGAGCCTGGGTCTGCTAGAGGTTTCTTCCTTCTAAAAGGGAGTTTTTCCTTTCCACTGATGCCATTGTGCTTGCTCAGGATGGGAGATCGTGGCGAAGCCAAGATTTGACTTGTTTGCTGGAGTCATTAGATAGAAAACTTTACTAGTCTAACCGGAATTTTAATAATAGTAGGGGCTGCTAGCTCCCGCTAGCTTCAACACGAATTTAGCTTCGAGTATCACGTAGCTGCACTTATTGTTCGCTTACCTGCTGCCTCTCTCAACTTCCTGTGTCCTCTGGACTGTTCTGGACTCTCTCCTGTACTCCTTCAAGGTAATGCTCGTTCGAGTTACATCTCTTTGCTTCTTGTATATCTTTCTCGGAGCCGTGGGCCTGCTGCTAGCGGCTAGCTCTGTGCTAGCCTCCTCCGGCTCGTGGATGTTGACTTACTCCGCTTCGCAGTTGTTTGAACTTAACAACTGCTCCATTCCTCTTTCTATTTCCACCATCAAACAACTGGGACTTCTGCGTAGACCTCGTTACATCCATAGAAGCTCTCGAAAGAAAACTGTTTATTCTCAAGCGAACTCTGATTCGATTAGTGCTGTCTGGACTGAGAGACGTGTCGCACCTCGATGGCGTCATCAGAACGCTGCGTCTGTAGGCCTTTGTAGTCCTCTGCGCACGAAGTGGCGAGGAAAACGTGGAGTGGACTTCAGTCTGCTTAAACCGGTTCAAAAAGCTCCTATTCCAACTGGTATTAAATTAGAACTTTTCAATGTGCAGTCTCTTTCCAACAAGTCATGTTTAATTCATGATCACATTCTGGAGAAGGACTTGGACCTCATGTGTCTTACAGAGACGTGGCACCAACCAGAGGTGTTCAGTTCTCTGAATGAGGCGTGTCCCTCTGGATACAGTTATCTGCAGAGAGCCCGCAGCACTGGCCGCGGTGGTGGTCTGGCAGTAATTTATCGCAGTAATTTAAAATTGTCTCATCTGTCTTCTCAGGACTTTTCCTCTTTTGAATGTCTGGCTTTCAGCTTCAAAGCCCCACTCCTGATGAATGTTATATTAATTTATAGACCTCCCAAACCGCATGTTTCATTTAACTCAGAGATGCATGACCTCCTCACCTTTTTCTGCACCTCCCCTGTGAAGACTATTTTTCTTGGCGACTTAAATATCCACGTGGACAATTCTTCTTCACCTCTGGCAACAGATTTTAAGTCTCTTCTGGACTCTCTTAATCTCACTCAACATGTTGACGCCCCTACGCACAGCAGGGGGCATACTCTGGATTTGGTGATTACAGACACTGTACTCATTAATAACTTATCTGTATATGACCTGGGTGTCTCAGACCACAGGGTCATCTCCCTGGAAGTGCCTTCATCTTCGCCTGCTT
>JBBPBX010084218.1:0-15352 GCA_038048925.1 Garcialebias charrua
AACAACTTCTCCTTACGTGTGTGGTGTGGTGTGTGGAGCAGGAGGACAGGCAGGAGGCTGGAGGCAGAGCAGGAGGCTGGAGGCAGAGCAGGAGGCTGGAGCAGGTGCAGGAGGCTGGAGGACCAGTAGCACCATGACGTGGATCAACACGCGGATGAACTGTTGGAACACAACCACACACACACGTCAGCACCTGCTGATAACAACAACACAGACAACAACAACTTCTCCTTACGTGTGTGGTGTGGTGTGTGGAGCAGGAGGACAGGCAGGAGGCTGGAGGCAGAGCAGGAGGCTGGAGGCAGAGCAGGAGGCTGGAGCAGGTGCAGGAGGCTGGAGGACCAGTAGCACCATGACGTGGATCAACACGCGGATGAACTGTTGGAACACAACCACACACACACGTCAGCACCTGCTGATAACAACAACACAGACAACAACAACTTCTCCTTACGTGTGTGGTGTGGTGTGTGGAGCAGGAGGACAGGCAGGAGGCTGGAGGCAGAGCAGGAGGCTGGAGGCAGAGCAGGAGGCTGGAGGCAGAGCAGGAGGCTGGAGGCAGAGCAGGAGGCTGGAGCAGGTGCAGGAGGCTGGAGGACCAGTAGCACCATGACGTGGATCAACACGCGGATGAACTGTTGGAACACAACCACACACACACGTCAGCACCTGCTGATAACAACAACACAGACAACAACAACTTCTCCTTACGTGTGTGGTGTGGTGTGTGGAGCAGGAGCACAGGGAGGAGGCTGGAGGCAGAGCAGGAGGAGCACGGGTACGTGGTACCCGACGCTGTTCCATGAGGCGAAACAGCAAGTGGATCTGTTGAAACACAAACACACACAGACGTGAACACCTGCTGATAACAACAACACAGACAACAACAACTTCTCCTTACGTGTGTGGTGTGGTGTGTGGAGCAGGAGCACAGGGAGGAGGCTGGAGGAGGTGCAGGAGGCTGGAGGCAGAGCAGCAGGAGCACGGGTACGTGGTACCCGACGCTGTTCCATGAGGCGAAACAGCAAGTGGATCTGTTGAAACACAAACACACACAGACGTGAACACCTGCTGATAACAACAACACAGACAACAACAACTTCTCCTTACGTGTGTGGTGTGGTGCATAGCAGGTGTGTGGATGGACCAGGGGGACGTGCCGCTTTGGAGGCTGTCGAGAGAGAGGTGATGATTACAGTAGGTGTAGATGTAAGTAAAAAAAAAAAGAGAAAATAAATTAACACGTCTTTGCTGTACCTTTCTGACGTTGCTGTGCTGGGATGTGAGGGTGGGCAGGTCAGTGATGGGATGGTGGAGTTGGTGAAGAGGAGGGGGAGGAGGAGGAAGGCTGTGAACATAAGCAGAGACAGATGACATTAATTTGTGTAACATGACAACTCCAAAAAAAAAAATTTCATTTCAGTACGTGCTGTACCTGGAGGGAGGGAGCCGGGGGGGGGCGGCGGCGTGTTTCACTGGGGAGATGGTGGGCTGTCCATGTCCTCCTGGCTTGCTGCAGTAGGACTGGATGGCCTCTCGTCCGCTGGGATGTCCAAGGCCTCCTCCTGGCTTGCTGCAGGAGGACTGGATGGCCTTTCAGCTGGTGCATCAGCAGATCCTGGAGGCGGTGCTGTGACCTTTGTAAAATATTGCAGCATGCTGCTCTGCACCTTTTCTAGCTTTTTATCATCCAGGATCTGCTGATAACACGCAACTTCATTGAGGACACCCCGACGGACCTTGGCGAACCTCTCACAGTCCACGTCCTGCTTCTCCATCCTCGCCAGGAAGTTGTGGAGATCCTGAAAGGCCAGCACCATCTCCTGCCTGGTGAAGGTCGGAGGAATGACCTCCACCTCCTCCTCCTCCTCAACTTCCTCATCCAGGACGTGCCTGTCGAGCTGAATCAGGTCGTCTGGGGACAGGTCCTCTCCTGATGCACCCAGCAGGTGTTGGATATCGTCCTGGTCCATTTCGAGCTCCAGTGACCTGCCCATCCTCACAACATCCTCGATTACACGGTCCACCTCCTGGGAATCGTGTACCCCCTGAACAAGCTCTGGACAGAGCTTCTTCCAGACTCCACACATGTTCTGTGGAGTAACACGATCCCAGGAGTGGCCAATGTTGTGCACAGCATCGAGGATGTTGTACTTACGCCAGAAGTCTTTCAGCGTGAGGGTCTGAGAGTTCTCCGTTGCCTCCAAAGCGGCACGGATGACTCGCTGCAGGTAGTACGCCTTAAACGTACTAATAACCCCCTGGTCCATTGGCTGGATCAAAGAGGTGGTATTGGGAGGCAGGTACACCACCTTCACATGCCTGTTCAACGTGGTGAGAGTAGGGGGGTGTCCTGGAGCGTTGTCCAAGACTAGCAGGACTTTAAAGGCAATCTTCTGGTCACTGCAAAAACGCTTCACTTCTGGAACAAAGTTGTTGTTGAACCAATTTGTAAAAACTTCCAGCGTCACCCAAGCCTTTTTATTAGACGCCCAATAAACAGGAAGTGTAGATTTAACAACATTTTTGAAGGGCCTGGGTTTATTAAATTGGTACACCAACAACGGCTTGAGTTTGCAATCACCCGAAGCATTGCCCCCCACCAGCAAGGTCAAACGCTCCTTGCCGACCTTGTGGCCGGGTGCGGTTCGTTCTTCCCTACTGATGTAGGTCCTGTCTGGCAAACGCTTCCAGAACAGCCCTGTCTCATCCACATTGAAGACCTGCTGGGCAGTGTACCCACCGTCCCTGATGATCTCAGCCAGTTCTGCTGGGAATGCCTCAGCTGCCTCGTGGTCAGCACTTGCTGCCTCACCTAAATGCACACAAAATGACACGGTTAACCTGTCTGGGGAGTGTACCCACCGTCCCTGATGATCTCAGCCAGTTCTGCTGGGAATGCCTCAGCTGCCTCGTGGTCAGCACTTGCTGCCTCACCTAAATGCACACAAAATGACACGGTTAACCTGTTGTAACACTGTAATAAAAGGGAAAAAAAATGTAAAAAACAATCGTAAGTCGTGGACTACCTGTACTGTACCTGCATTATTAAAAAATAAAAATGAGAAATTAAATGCTCACCCTGCACTCTGATGTTGTGGAAGTTGTTTCTTTTCCTGAAACGATCAAACCATCCTTTAGATGCAGTGAAGGTCTCTGGTCCATCCAACTCCCCTGATGTGCTGCTTGAAGTCACTCCTCCTGCGCTTGAAGTCCCTCCTCCTGCGCTTGAAGTCCCTCCTCCTGCCCTATGGGAAGACGTCCCTTCACCCGGATCACTCTGGGAGGACGTCCCTTCACCCGGATCACTCTGTGCAGCCCCCTGCCCCCCCGCACCCCCCTGCTCCCCTGCACCTCCCTCACTCGTCCCAAGTTCTATCAGCCTGTTATAGATCCTCCTCGCCTTCTCGCAAATCACCGACATGCCAACTGGTATTCGGCGTTGCGTGTTGTCCTCCAGCCATAGCACAAGCAACCGTTCCATCTCTACTATTCTACCCGTCCTCTGTTTAGTTATGATGGTGGACTTCATTGGGGCCGAAGCACGGACTTGCTGCAAAATGCGCTCTTTGTCCGCCACTATCGTCCCCACAGTCGACCTCGGTAAATCTAGCCTCTCTCCTATTTTAGATGGCGTCATTCCCTCATCAGACATTTTTATTATTTTTGCCTTCGTCTCCAGCGTGATGGTTCTGCGAGGTTTTTTCCCCTCTGCCGCGGCCGCGGACTTTCCAGGTCTCTTTGGAGCCATTCTTCGTACGAGCTAACGTGCTAACTCCTAAGGAGCAAAAATTAAAATTAATGCTAACGTTCATAAATCAATGCAAACATTTGCTTTCGTCTAAAGATTTCTTTGAGTACGACCGTACCTGCCCGTTCGATGACCCGTCGAAAAATACAGTAGCGTCGAAAATTAGCTAACGTGCTAATTCCTAAGGAGCAAAATTTAAAATTAATGCTAACGTGCTAACGTTCGCTTTAGTCTAAAACTGCTACTGTAAATTAAAATTTATTACTGTACCTGTTTGTACGTTGTTCGTTTTCTCTCGTCGTCGTTCTTCGTTGTTCTTAGTTCGCTGTTCGTAACTCTCTTCTCTCATCAATCAAAGTGGAAAACCACGAGGCACAAAATGGCCGCAGCCCTTTAAATAGTTACCGCTTTACCTGTACGGATCCCTCCGCCGCCAGCTGCAATGCGGCTGTGTGTACATCCGCCAGAAGCCCAGCCCCCCCCTCTCGCTGGCGGTACTTTTCCACTGCCATGCGCAGTGTCACGCCCATGCCCAACCAGCAACAGCCAAAGGCAATCCCCTCCCCCACCTCGCCGATTGCCGTTTTGTGACGCAGTTTCGCCGTAGCTCGATTATATACCTGTAATAGGGCTCGTTCGTAGGTCGTGTGCCGTAGGTCGATTATATATTTTTAACTTGGTTCGTTCGTAGGTCACATATTTTCTGCCGTACGTCGATGGTATTCTTCTACTTTAACTCGTTCGTAGGTCCCGTGGTTCGCAGGTCGATGGAGTCGTAGGTCGGGGGTTTCCTGTATAATCAACTTTCTTTGCATTTGGTGTAAAACTTTGTCAATCTCAGAGTTGCTGCATTTTAATCTCTTCAGCTATTTCAGAATTTATTAGCTGAAAGTAAAAGCACTCCCTTTGACACATTAAAAAGCCAGTTTTGTTGTTGTAAAGCCGAGCGCTCTTACGCACCATGCATCTGGTTTTATTTCACTATTTATTATACACTTAACTACAATGGGAAAATCATAAATAAATAAATATCAACATTTCATATAAAATGTAAAATGTTAGTCTGTGCAACAGTAATTGCATTGTGATGCTTTATTATGTACTGAAACATTGAGTCTGAAATAATGTCTTTGCACTATTTAATCTAAAGAGGTGATGTCTGCACTGAAACAGCTCTTTTTTTTAAACATATTTAAATGCTAGTGTGTACTTTATATTGTTTAACTTTATTTTATATGGCATACATGGCCGGTGCAGTGGTTAGAGCTGTCTCCTCAGTAAAGAGTCTGCAGGTTTGTGACCCCTCCGGGGCCTTTCTTTGTGGAGTTTGCATGTCCTCTCTGAGCATGCATAGATTTTCTGCAGGTACAGGTACACAGACCAAAACCATCCATGTTAGATTAAATGGTAATTCTAGTATAAATGTTTGACGTCAAGCTTTTTCATTGTTAAACTTCAGGTTGCACTTTAAGTTGAACATGAATGACTCATTACAGTACTGTATTACAGTTAGATAAATTAAGTAGATTTATTCATTTTGTGATGTAGTTTGTGTATTACAGTTAGTAAAATTAAGTAGAATTATTCATTTTGTGATGTAGTTTGAAGGTTATCATTGGTTGAACAAACTGTGAAATAAGGGGCAGATATAATAAGATTTCATCTTCTTTCTGCTCCCTTCATTTTATCCTACTTGTATTCTTGTATCTGATGAAACTGTCTTGTATTGTTCTTTTAAAATGAATGAATAAACATCAAATCAAATCAAATGACTCCTCACCTTCTCTTCTGTTGACTTTAGCAAACACTGGCCCATGACTGCTGGACAGCTGAGAAGAGCTTCTGAAGGATGATGGTGGCAGATTGGACACTAGTGGACTGTCACACACTTCTGTTAACCAATCACACAGTAGAAAAAAAAATATCAATGTTCGACATAATGAATCATTTTATCAAACTTACAATGTACAGCTATACAGCAGTTTATGTTACTGCTGAAGAGCTTGGACTAAAATATATTTTAATTTTTCACTCTTGGAAAGGTTAAACATGAATTATTAGACCTCCATTAAACACTAAACTGAAGTCATTGTAAGTTAGAAGCAGTGATAAAGACCAGTGAAGGAAACAGACAGCTTCTATTCATTTGGGGGAAGAAGTATTTTAATGTCTCACACGCTTAGTAAGAGAAATGTCAAGGACAAGAAGTATTATTTAGTCAAAATACAATAAGTTACCCACGAACAGCAAATGAATGCAAATTAATCCCTGTTACATTGAATAAAAATGAATTATTAATGATAAAAATAACAATGTACATAATGTAAATGTACACAGATGCACAAACAGCTTTAAGTTTTGATATTTCAATTTGGGCTTTGCCTTTCAAATGGAAACCCTAAAATCACAAAAGCAGGAATACAACCAGGGGGATGATGAATGCATAAAGTATAAGAATGTTTGAAATTTTTAAGCTTTAAATAATGTTATACAAAACTGCATCATGGTACTCACTTTTTAGTACACCAATCAGATGATCCCATTATTTACAGTGAACAAGATGTCCAAATAATGGTCCAAGATAATCTGATTGTTGCAGTCATTTATCTTAAAATAATTAACTAAGAAGTTCTTGTGTAATAGTTGCTCTAATTAAAGCAATTGAATTAACACAACATAAAGATTTATTCAATATTACAAGAGCATGCACTCTCATATGTCTGACACCCTAAGGATGCTTGCAGACTGAACACAACAAAAGCCTCTGAAACCCATTTCGGTGGCTTCTGTTCTGCAACAATGACTTCTTGCTGCACTAAGCAAAGTGCAGCTGTAACTTGGTGAGTTTACAAAGTGCTACAGTTATAGTTTACCAAATATATACTGTATGTATATATTTTTTTCAACCTTTATTTATACAGGCTAGACACATTGAGCCATGAGGATTCATTTACAAGAGGGACCAGTTCCAGACAGAACATATAAAGTACAAACAACAATAAAGTACAGTAAAAATGCAGTTAAAACATATTCACATAGCATACATAAGGTTTCAATCTGTGTTTGTCTTTTTTTTCCTGTTCTCTCAAAACCCAACCAGTCGAGGCAGATGATGTCCATCCTGAGCCTCGTTCTGCTGGAGGTTTTTGTGTTAATAAGAAGTTGTTTATTTTTACTTTCACCAATGTGCAGCTCGGGATGTGAGATTGTGACAAAGTGAAGATTTGAGGCGATTTTCTGGCTCCCTTAGATAGAAAACTTTTACTAGCTGGCATTTCAATTAATTGGTGCAGTATAAATTTACCGAATTGATTTGAATTCATCAATCCAGACACAAAGGCCAAAATGGAGGAAACTTTTCATTCATTCATTCAAACTTTATTTAAACCGATAAATCACACTGAGCCTCGGAGACTCATTTACAAGTAAGACCTGTTCAGACAGACAATGGTGAAAGTGACAATATAGGTTATGGAGGCAAAAAAATTCATCCTAACATGCTCTTAATCTCTGACTGAAGATTAAAAGAATGAAAATAAAAAAATAAAAACACTTCGCACACAAGCACATAATAACGCCGACATTCTGTGAGGGGGGGGATGCAAGAGCGGTGAGCATGTCCAGAGACAACACACAGAGACACTGCACATAGTTCCCTCTGGAGAGATCCGTACACTCTCGGGTGGAGGGGTGCTGAGGATAGCCGAGGACAATGTCAGATAGAATCCAAAGAGTCCTGAAATGATGACAGAATATTTATTCAGCCAGACCCCTCTGATTGGTCCATAGACTTTCTCAGTGGGAGAGAGGGAGGGAGGGGCAGAGCATCAAGGTTTACAGAGCTTCCAGGCAAATTAATATAAGGTGGCCTCTCAAGGCCAGTCAGGGAGCCGAATTCAGATAAACACAATTGTTTTGGGGACAGGCAGAACTTTACTGATTATGTCTGCCATGAGCCTGTGTTGGTCCTCTCAGTTCTGAAACGTCCAAATTAAATGGCCACACCACTGGACCGTGCCTGAGAGTAATCCCCGAGATCTGATCCATCCGTCCAAAAGCATTTCAGTCTGGGTGCTCGAGGCACAAACCGAGCCATCGCGCAAGGCAGGCAGCCTGACCAGGGCCAAATTTGCTGTCGACAACTTCCTTGTTTGTTGCTAGACCGGGAACCACCCGAATCCAAAAAGCAGGAAACCAGTATCATGAATCCAATTATATATGCATCTTTAACATCTGATTGACTGCAGAGAAAGACACGTCATCAAGTCTTCCAAGTCAAGTCAAGTCATGAGATATCCAGCTGTGTGTGTGCCAACAGGGAAAATCGGCTCCCCTGAAGCCAATCTTGTCTTTGAAGAAATATTGTCAATTGTGTTGAGGGACCAACTGACCAAATCAATAACTGAATTATGATTCAGAAGATTTGTAAAAGAGAGGCTCTTAAGCAGTTTCACAAACAGAACAGAGCAAAGCAAAGCAGAAAGGGAGAGGAGAGGAAATGCATCCGCCCTTAAGAGCAAGTGCTGACATTTTTATTGTGTAGAGCTCCCTGAACTGCATTGAGCAGGAGATCAACTTTAGCCCTCAAACTTGTGTTTCTGTGCATCACAGAGCTGCAGCTGTCTGAAGGTGAGATGAGGGCAGTTGGTCCATTGCATCCCATGTCCCACACACACAAAGAAGGTCCGCTGATGGGTGAAATGAGAGGAGTTGGGAGTGTCACTGCATGGCTTAAAGATGGAGGGCGCCGGCAATAAATGTTCACACAGGGCACTGAACCAAACGCCTCCACTTTTTTGTTCATTTTTGTAGTCATTCTAACTCCTCCAGCTCTCCTCTGTTTGTCTCTTGCAGCTCATCTCCCTCAACGCTCCAAGAAACTTTGCATCCTGTACATTTTCTATTTGCCTTTCATCACTTTATGAGCATAGTGTGGGCTTTAACCACCTGTCTATTCAAATACACATTTTTCCACACAATAAATTTAGTCTGCACAATAACACAAATCTTAATGTAAATGTCTCCAAGCTGTTTAAATTAAACTGATATTTTCTGGCAGCACATAGTTGCAGATGCATATAGCTTCACCTCCAACCTGAGGCCTTTTTGTCTGCTCTGTGTGTTTTCTCCAGGTACAGTACTTTGGTTTTCTCCCACAGACCAAACGCATGCATGCTCGGTTAACTTTTAACAGCGTAAATGGTTGGTTGTCTCTATTCAAGTTCAAGTTCAAGTACCTTTATTGTCATTTGCATCAGATGTGGTACATGAGGTGGAACAAAACTGAGTACTTAGGATACAGTCCCACCCGAAATAACAAAAATATAAAGTATAAAAAGAAAAAGTATAGGATCTGTATACATTAAAATGCTAAACAATACGCTAAAAGATCAGAGCTATATGCTTAACGCTAATAATGTAAAATAATACGTTATTTTAAACAGCAGCCTGAACATGAGTCTGTAGTGAGTAGATGTGAGTCTATATGGACTTGAGACCTGTCCTGTTCAATGGCCGCAGTTTTTACTTTGCTTCTGAGTTAAAAGGTGTCAGTGAATTGTGACCTTGGTCAAATGTGGGGGATTGTCAGACGGTTAAGGTTGTGTTGTGTTCAAGACCACCTAACCCGAGACCAAGTCAAAATAAAGACCAGAGTGTATCAAGGCAGAGACAAGACAAGACTTTTAGGGTCCGAGACCAAGTCCGAGGGAGGGCAAGACCAAGTCAAGACTAAGATGTCAAATAAAATACATAAAATATTTTTTATATAAAATACTTTTATGAAAGTTACATACTGCAACTTTAAGTTTGTTTTTGAATGAATATATGAGTTTTTATAAAATTTCAAAGCTACATAACAAAGAAATCAGACATTGAGTGACCTAACTTCATGTGATTCAACAATAAAAATGACACAAATGTTAAAAATTGGAAGCAGTTTCATCAAATGCCAAGCCTCAAAAAACTACAGTGGCAAAACACTCTTCATAAGTCTGAACTCAAGACCAAGGATAATCATGTAGTTGCACAGTGGTTTCAATAAAGTACCGGTAGTAGATATACACCTAAAAAAAGTTGCACAAATGCACATTAGTTACAAGTACATTCTTTGTGATAGGCAAATTTTATAACTGATAATATGGCAGATATCTTCTCCCGCGCCCAGACAATCACTTCTCACTTTCTTGGAGTGACCAGTGTTGCCAGATAGAGTTGAGGTTTTCCAGCCCAAAAATCTGTCAAAAACTGCCACATCACACAAAACTCCACCCAATCAATATATTCTCACAGTATATTTACTGTTTGAACATGAACACACATCAGTACAAGCCAAGGTAATTTAGCAATATGTGGCAAAATGCAACAATCCAAAAAAAATCTTCCCAGAGTTCCCAGCAAAATCAGAATGAAAACCACTCAATTGGCAGTAAACCGCCCAATCTGGCCACACTGGGAGTGACACATGCAAGGGGGTGGGGGTGACAGAGGTAACAAAAACATGTATTTAGCAATGAGTCACTTTATCGCTTGGATTTGAATAAGTACATTTTGCATCCAATAAAATCAAAGATGATGGCAAATAAACTGGACAATATTCGGGCAGTTTAGTGATGTTTCCAGTTGTGATTTTGACTGGTCTTGAAAAAAAATCCAGAGTCCTCAATGTCCGAGACCGAGACCAAATGCAGTCGAGTCCGAGACAAGACCAAGACCATCAAAAAGTGGGCTTGAGTACTACAACACTATTTTAAGGTATCTGAAACAATGACAGGGTCATTTCATAAACTAATCTGTTTTTAAGAGGCAGATTTCTCCAGGAGAACTGGACTTGGGCAAACACAAAATCCCACAGGTCATAGGCATAGTACAGTTTCCTGTCAATTTGATCACTTAAGTATTAGTCCCTGGATTAATAAGTCTAGACGCATGAGTAGCACAAGCAGCCATGCAACCTTGGGATTTTTTAAGGCTTACTGTATCTTCTACTGAAAACTTGGCATAAAAATTCTGTAATTTAATCTACATCAGTTTGCTCTGACTTTAACATTGTTCTCTAAGGCATCGTGTGATGAAGCATGAAGGGCAGGAAAAGTTTGCAGACAAGACGTCTCACACATTCAAGTCAAATAGAATTCACTCCGAGGTTTATGTTCTCCCACTGCTAAGCAGCAGCTTATTGAAAAGTAATAAATTCTGATGAGACGGGGCTGTTGTGAAGCAGGGGGAAATTTAAATCATCTTTTTATTCCCAGCATATTTTTATCAACTTTTCTGTCTAACTGTAGACTAGAAGAGATTAATTTTGAGAACATAAAAAAACACCTACTCCCTCAGCCTCAGCTCTTAAATAATCAAAAATCCAACCAACAGTTTTAACGACCTGAGAAAAGCAAACCCTGCTGCTTCTGCTGGTGTGATCATACAAATGAAGCAGAATTGTAAAAATAGATCAATAAAAAAGACTGTAGATGGACACTCATGGTGGTTGGTTACTGTGCAAAAAGAAAACTGAATCAGTGCCAACAGAGAAGGTCTCTGAAGAAACCATCATCGTAATGATGATGATACTCAAGAACTGCAAGACTGTGGTGACAGTCATCATCAACATTAAAGCAACAGTCATTTATCCAAACGCTGATCTAAATTATTTTCCAACAAGCTACCTTTTGCAGTCATGATTTTTAATTTATTTAATTATTTTGGGCTCACAAGCACGTAAATCAAGTAGACAAGTATACGTATCAGTTATTCATCATTTTGAATGATAAGGCATGTTTGGCCAGTGGTTAGTGAATAACAGCCAACTCTCACCAATTATAAACGACCCCACCTGAATAAATTTGAACAACTCCGTATGAATCAACGTTTTAATGTCCTTGAAAGCCATTTCCTTTCAACAAAAGCAAATTAAAGCTGACGACGTGTGTCACGTGCAGCAGTGCCTTAATGCAACAAGAAAAACTAGTTTGATCCTTAAAAACTTCAACCCATAATTAAACTTTGACTAAGGGGACGTTTACACGGCGCATATTTTGAGTGATACTGCAGCTTTCTCTCTGCGGTTCTGCCGATCGTTTACACGACACCACTTTGAATCTGACGGTTTCTGAATCCACCCTACAGAGTGGAGGTTTTTTGCTGACCCCCCGTTGATAACAATCATCTCCCGCTGAGCTTTTGTTTGAACCACATACGCGCACGCACGTGCGAACAGACGGCATCAACAATGGCGGCGGACACACAACGCATTCTGAACTACAACTGATGGAATATATTTTGAGTCTTATATTTAATTAATCTACACCTGAATGTTCATTCAACCTTTATTTAGTCAGGTAAATCTCATTGAGCCTCGAGGGCTCATTTACAAAAGCGACCTGCTACAAACTAAAGAATGATGAACAGCAATGGTAGAATTTCCTTAAACAACAAACAACAGAAAAAAAAGAAAAAAAAACGTAGGAGAGAAATAGAAAGTGAAATGCAAAGTATCAAAACTAGCAAAACACCACAAGGTAGATGTACAAAATCAAAAACAGGAACATATCTGCAATGGTTTTTGCCAGGTTTCCAAAAGATTTTTAAAACCATTTAGGGAGGTCAGGGCCGAGAGCTTCAAATCTTTTTGTAAGATATTCCAGGAAGCAGGAGCAGAGTAGGAGAAGGCCCTTTTTCCAAGTTCAGTCCTCACTGACGGAACACTGCAGGTGATCATGTCCTGAGAGCGCACACTGTAGCTGCACTCACGTAAAGACATGTAGGAGGAGATGTATGAGGGCAGCAGACCGAGAAGTGATTTAAAGATGAAAATGTACCAGTGGAAGAGTCTGCGTGAGGTTAATGATGTCCAGTTAACCAGTGAATACAGGGTGCAGTGGTGGGTACGATAATCACAGCCAGTTATGAATCTTAGAGCACCATGGTAGACAACATCCAACATCCGCAGGGTGCTTGTAGGAGCATTCATGTAGAGAATGTCACCGTAATCAATGGAGGGGAGGAAAGTCACAGATACAAGGCGTTTCCTAACATTCAGTGTTAGACATGATCTGTTTCTGAAATGTAGCTGTTGTGACCAACATCTTTGTTGGAGGAGACATAGTCTGATCCAGTTCTAATATCACTGTTTTTTGAACGAGGCAGGCGGATATTTCACACGTCGTGCTGCACTATAAGTCAGAGTCAGAGTACTTTTATTAACATTGCACAAGTTTTCACCAGTACAACGTGAATATGTACGCACAGTCATCCGGAAGGGGGCGAGTGTATGAAGCTGCTGCTATCAGACCACATGAGACATCATATCACATTATGTTCTTCAGCGCGGCCTCTCCCATCCGTCCATATCGGGATGAAGGTCAAAGATGTGAAAACAAGGAAAGAACCATGAGGGTCACAGCGTTGGTATTAAAAAAAGATGTATCACATTTTGTCTTTCATGACACCATATGAGACAGAAAAAACTATACCAGAAGCACATTTAAGACAATCACATGTTGCATTTTGAGACTGAGGCAGTGAGACTTCTGTCCATGAGACATTCCAGATAGCAAACAGTTCTGAGGTGAAACCAGCCGGCCTCCGATAACGCTCATAGAAAAGTTCTCCGGGGAGGGGGGGGGGGGGTGTAGCGATAGTGCAGCTGTTTGCCTCAGAAAACACGTCTCAGGAGAAATTTGACATCCAGCCTTTTTCCAAGGCTGTTTAGGGTAAAGTCAGATAAGGATTACAAATATTTTTCACTTCAGGCAGACAGTATAATTCCTTCAGCCTTGAGTCCTGCTGGGCAACTCTGATATGGTCCAATTCGGGACTTTTTCCTCTGATTCAAGCTGTGGCCCTTAGATGTTGACCACCAGCGTCCAGAGTCCCAATCCGAGCGGATGATCTGCGATCCTCAGATCGTGTTCACCCTCCGGATTAGCTCGTAAACAGATGATTTCCGAGGTCACGGCGCAGATCAGATCGGGTGCTCCAGCATTAGGTCCTGCTGAAACTCTCCCTCATTTGCCGATAGGCCAGTGCTCCACAAAACGCCAAAAAAAAGCAAAGCGCTACCATCGTAATCCAATTTAATCCAGATTCTTCACATATAAACATAATAAATGTGCTAAATAATAACAGTTCAACAATAATAAACAATATTTGTGTTAGCGTGGGAGATATATAAAGTTATCTGAGCTAAATGAAGCTATCTGGACTCAAGTTACGTCATTTAAAAGATGCGTAACATGTTACGTGTTATTAAAGTTGAAAATGAAGACACCAGGTTAATTTTGTATTTATTTATTCAACACCACAAACTGTATGTCACAAACACTGAGAATTAAACTGAACACTTTTAAAAACATGTTAACTGAACTGTAGCTACGTTATTGAACTGGACTCTGCTCTGTTTTCATCCTGGACTGGACCCACGTCTAAACCAGTCCGCCTGTTGGAAGGACAGCTTCTCGACCTCGCAGGAAAAAAATAAAAACTCAGTTGGTTGTTGTGTGATCGAAGTAAACACAAGGAAACATTATTAAGAACGTTGATTTACCTGTTGTAAATCAGCTGATTATAACGGAATAAAGTCCGACATCGTCGACTCGGTTCTGGTCCACTCAGCGACTGGTGTGGAGCTTTTTAGATGAAGCGGGTCCCACTTGGCGTCAAATCTTTTGACTCTTATCCAAAATCCAGCTTTAACTTGTTGTTAAGTTGTTGTTAGCTGAACTTTTAGCCCAGAAGAAAGCAACAGACTGAGGAAACACGCATGCGCATTAGGTTTGTCTGTGTCAATGCAGATCTTTTCCTCTAATTAACATATTTAAAAAACTATGTTTCCCCCCATCGTGTCCGTGTAAACAGAGCCTAAGTCAGAATTATTGATGTCTCTGTGATTATTCTTGCTTTTGAATTGTCAGTTGCACAAACCGGAAAAGGGTAGAGTGCCCTCTCCGGGTCGGGGAGGAGGTCCTTACCCAAGTGGAGGAGTTTAAGTATCTCGGGATCTTGTTCACGAATGAGGGAAAACTGGAGCGTGAGATCGATAGGCGGATAGGTGCAGCGTCCGCAGTGAAGCGGGCGCTGTACCGGTCTGTCGTGGTGAAGAGAGAGCTGAGTCAAAAGGCAAAGCTCTCAATTTACCGATCGATCTACGTTCCCACCCTCATCTATGGTCATGAGCTTTGGGTTATGACCGAAAGAACAAGATCTCGGATACAAGCGGCTGAAATGAGTTTTCTCCGCAGGGTGGCTGGACTCTCCCTTAGAGATAGGGTGAGAAGCTCAGTCATCCGGGAGGGACTCGGAGTAGAGCCGCTGCTTCTCCACATCGAGAGGAGCCAGTTGAGGTGGCTCGGGCATCTGGTTAGGATGCCTCCTGGACGCCTCCCTGGTGAGGTGTTCCGGGCATGTCCCACCGGGAGGAGACCCAGAGGAAGACCCAGGACACGCTGGAGGGACTATGTTTCTCGGCTGGCCTGGGAACGCCTTGGGATTCCCCCAGAGGAGCTGCTCCAAGTGGCTGGGGAGAGGGAAGTCTGGGCCTCCCTACTTAGGCTGCTACCCCCGCGACCCGACCCCGGATAAGCGGAAGAAAATGGATGGATGGAT
>JBBPBX010084219.1:0-15352 GCA_038048925.1 Garcialebias charrua
GGTCCGTTCTCTCCCACGCCACCTGCTCAAACTGTTGGAGTAAGATTTGGAAAGTGTGAGGAAGATCTGAAGATGTTTGTTTTTCTTAAAGCCTTGATTTTGTCGTCATCACAGAGTCAAGAGTCATGTGTTTTTATTAACGACAAATAACTGAATGAATAAAAATGAACAGCATTTTGGCAAAGGCACTCTAAAGAGTGGTGGGGGTGAGTGCCAAGCTAACCAGGCAGTCGTACGCGGGCAGGAGCCCACAGGCAACGGACATGAACAGACGGAGGAGGTGCCTGGAGGTTTCACATGTGGAGTCAGACAGTGAATTCAGAGGAGAAGAGTCTGAACCGTCAAGGAGGAGGGGGGTAGGATGAAAATGTTTACAAATGTAGATGTTGAACAACCTGTTGAAATACAACAAAATGCAGGAAATCACATCTACTTTATTCAACATTTTCTGGGGGAGGAGCACAGACTGAGTCAGATGTTCCTGTTGATGGTCAGTGGGATTTTTCTGTTTCTAAACTTTATGTTGTAAATTGTTGCTGTCTGAATCTAAATGACTTGAATGTTGGTGACGTAACTCTAAAGACACGTGTATGAAAAGAGTTGGACACTTTGTGAATAAACAGTGAAGACAGAGGTTCAGTGTTGTCCTCAGTGTCCCTGATGATGGAGGAGGTTGTGGACTTGTTCAGTGTGATGGTCCCATCAGGCTGCATCAGGCCTCCTGAAGGCCCACAAGCTCACAGCTCTTTTTCCACAGCTTCACCTGCACATCAGAGTCAGAGGACTGCATGGAGATCATTGTGGATCAAGATGGATCCAAAGCTTCATCACTTCATGTTCATCCAGTGAAGACTTGGAGGGAGTTTCTTTAAAAGCTCCTCGTTACAAACTATGAAGTCAAACATGAAAATGTTCTCCTCCAGTGTGAAAGAGTTGACTCCGGTAGTTTTCCACATATATTCATGTGTAATTGTGAAATGTGTCTACAAACTGTGTGTGAACAGAGCACTCAGCTGAATGTGACAAACATCATGTGGAAACTGGAGTCACATGATGGAGCTCCATTTGTCTGCTGGAGTCTGTGGAGGTCAACAAATATGGAGGAATGGGACAAGCGTAGAATCTCCTAGAAGACGTTTAGGTGGAAATATAAGAATGAATCTGCAGCTAAACGCTAAATAAAAGAGACAAAATGAGTAAAGCAGCTATAATAATAATAAAACAGAAGTCATCATTTATCTGCTGCCAAACTTTACTCAACAAATTAGAACATAAACACAAAGTAACAAATTCAAACTGTTCTCCATCACAAACAACTTTTCCACACACGTCAACATTGTTCACCTATTTTCTGTCACTTCGGCTGTTTCCGCAGCTAAACAAACACATGCTAGTTGGCAGCTGGCTCCATTTTGGTTGATAATTCTTTAATGAGGAATGCATTAAGCATCGAGATGAGAACAAACTTGAAGGATTTAGTTTTTGACTTCCTGATTTGTTGGAGCGCTCTTCATGACTTTGTGCTGAGTGTTTTTACTCTGAACTTCTAAACATACAAGAAATAAAATGTTTGTTTTTCACAAAGTTCAACGTTTTGTTCAGCACATCCAGCGACTGTTGCAAATGTAAATGTTCAATGTTTTCCTCACAGAAACCTGCGCACATTTCAAGAAATCCATCAGAGGTTTGAGTTTAGTAAATCAGTGAACATCAACAGATCCAATGATTTGGATTCAAAAGATCCAAAACTCCACAGAAACCAGTTTGAGCTCAACGGAGACATTTTTGTCCATTTTATAGTCAAACACAAAGACATTTAAATCTAAATCATTCTTTGGACATCAAAAATCTTATGACTGTAATTAAATCTTTTTATTTTTAATGTTTCCAAAACTCATGTTTCCAACAAATCACAAAGTTTTGTTAACGAATGTGAAAGTTGATCCAGGTGAAGTTGAAGAATTCAAAGTGAAAGAATTCAACAAGAGCCTCAACAGTCTTCTACTCTCCATCATGTTCAGCCTCTGGATTGAGACGTTTCAAACTGAAAAGTTCATTTCCTTTGGCTTCCAATGATTTTAGCAGCTCAAGTCTTTTTTCATTGACTCCTTTAAGAATAGATTTGGACTTGTTCTTAAATGTTGTGTTTGAACACCTTCACTTTGTTGTTTTATGGATGTTATTTTGGAGTTTGTTGTTCAGCACATTGGTCAACTCTTGTTGTTTAAATCTGCTTTATTAATAAAGTTGATCTCATTTGATTCATGGATCAGCCTGTATTCTATATTTATACAACATGTAATGATGTTACACAACTATTTGATGTTTTTTCTAAGAGAATGGCTGAACTTTAGGACTTGATGACAGTTTTTCTACCTGATTGTTGTTTATTTGATGAAGAAATGTGATTTGATGTCTCTGTGATTTAAATGTGTCTGGAATGACAAAAAGAAAAAAGAACTTGAACAAGTTTCTGTCCACAGTCACACTGACTAAAGCTGACACATTAAAGCTGGTCAAACTTTGCTCGGCGGCTCCTCTCATCACTCCGTCCTGGAGTTTATTGCTGAAGGCTGTTTTTGTCCAAGTGGACAAATGTCTGAGCCTGAAGACCAAGGAGACAGCAGCTGTTCAGATCCTGAACAAGGATCCAGATGTTTCCAGGACTCTGATAAAGAGGTTGATCCCAGACGTGTGTTCATGAAGATTCAACACTTTTCTTTCTGCTCTGCTTGAAGATGCACCACAAGCTGCTCATCTTTCATTACATCATCTAGTTTGTGTCCTCGTCTTGCTTTCCAGATGTTCCTGATGAACATGATCAGTGTTCTGAACACAGAGCCCCCAGCCAGAATGCATAGTTGGGCCCCACATGGGGTTATTGTGGGCTACTTGGGTAACGAGTGGGCATGGGATTTATCTGGGCTAACTGCATGAGACCCATATGGTTATCCCATAAAGGAACCCATTTTGTTGGCCCTGTTGGGCTAAATATATGGGTCCTATACAGCATTAATGTGGGCTAACTGGCAATGGGACAGAAATGGGCTATTTTACATGGGACCCATGTGGTTTTAGTATAATGGGCCCAGCATAGGAAGCCCATGTGGGCAGACTGCATTTACCCCAAGTGGTATAAGAGTGGGCTGACCTTACATGGGTTGAACCTGGGCATGAATATAAAGGTCCCAGTTCGTTTTTATGTGGGTTAACTGCGAATGGGACAGAAATGGGCATTATTATATGGGACCCATGTGGTTTTAATATAATGGGCCCAGCATGGGAAGCCCTTATGGGCCAACTGTATTTACCCCAAGTGAGCTAAATGTGGGATGACCTTACATGGCTTCAACCTGGGCATGTATATATAGGTCCCAGTTCATTTGTATGTGGGCTAACTGGGAATGGGACAGAAATGGGCAATACTATATGGGACCCATGTGGTTTCGGTATAATGGGATCAGCATGGGAAGCACATGTGGGCTAACTGTATTTACCCCAATTGGGATAAGTGTGGGCTGACCTTACATGGGTTGAACCTGGGCATGAATATAAAGGTCCCAGTTCGTTTTTATGTGGGTTAACTGCGAATGGGACAGAAATGGGCATTATTATATGGGACCCATGTGGTTTTAATATAATGGGCCCAGCATGGGAAGCCCTTATGGGCCAACTGTATTTATCCCAAGTGAGCTAAATGTGGGATGACCTTACATGGCTTCAACCTGGGCATGTATATATAGGTTCCAGTTCATTTGTATGTGGGCTAACTGGGAATGGGACAGAAATGGGCAATACTATATGGGACCCATGTGGTTTCGGTATAATGGGATCAGCATGGGAAGCACATGTGGGCTAACTGTATTTACCCCAATTGGGATAAGTGTGGGCTGACCTTACATGGGTTGAACCTGGGCATAGATATATAGGCCCCAGTTCAATTTTATTTGGGCTAACTGGGAATGGGACAGATATGTGAATCAGTATATGGGACCCATGTGATTTTAGTATAATGTGCCCAGCATGGGAAGCCCATGTGGGCTAACTGTATTTATCCCAAGTGGTATAAATGTGGGATCACCTTACATGGGTTCAACCTGGGCATGGATATATAGGGCCCAGTACATTTTTATGTGGGCTAACTGGGAATGGGACAGAAATGGGCATCATTATATGGGACCCATGTGGTTTTAGTATAATGGGCACAATATGGGAAGCCCATGTGTGCTAACTATATTGACCCCAAGTGGGATAAGTGTCGGATGACCTTACATGGGTTCAGCCTTGGCATGGATATATAGACCCCAGTTCATTTTTATGTGGGCTAACTGGGAATGGGACAGAAATGGGCAATACTATATGGGACACATGTGGTTTCGGTATAATGGGCCCAGCATGGGAACCCCATGTGGGCTAATTGTATTTATCCCAAGTGGTATAAATGTGGGATCACCTTTCATGGGTTCAACCTGGTCATGGATATATAGGGCCCAGTACATTTTTATGTGGGCTAACTGGGAATAGGACAGAAATGGGCATCATTATATGGGACTCATGTGGTTTTAGTATAATGGTCACAGTATGAGAAGCCCATATGTGCTAACTGTATTGACCCCAAGTGGGATAAGTGTCAGATGACCTTACATGGGTTCAGCCTTGGCATGGAGTATATAGGCCCCAGTTAATTTTTATGTGGGCTAACTGGGAATGGGACAGGAATGGGCATTATTATATGGGACCCATGTGGTTTTAGTATAATGGGTCCATCATGGGAAGCCCTTATGGGCTAACTGTATTTACCCCCATTGGGATAAGTGTGGGCTGACCTTACATGGGTTGAACCTGGGCATAGATATATTGGCCCCAGTTGAATTTTATTTGGGCTAACTGGGAATGGGACAGATATGCGCATCTGTATATGGGACCCATGTGATTTTAGTATAATGTGCCCAGCATGGGAAGCCCATGAGGGCTAACTGTATTTATCCCAAGTGGTATAAATGTGGGATCACCTTACATGGGTTTAACCTGAGCATGGATATATAGGAACCAGTACATTTTTATGTGGGCTAACTGGCAAGGACAGAAATGGGCAATTTATATGGGACCCATGTGGTACATGCATACTTATCCACCCAGTCTCTACGGTCAAAGAACAGTCATCTACTTCACATTTCGAGAACCAAATTAAGGACCATGGGAGACCGGGCTTTCAGTGTGGCTGACCCCCACCTGTGGAACTCTCTTCCTGACTGCCTAAGAGCTCCACAGTCACTGGTTGACTTTAAGAGCGGCTTGAAGACCTTTCTTTTTAACCAAGCATACTCTGCCTCCTCATGATTCTATCTTTGATCTTAGTTGATACTGTTATTGATTTTATTTGTTTTATTACTTGTTTTATTGACATTTAATTCTGTTGCACTTTGTAGCACTTTGAGATTTTCATTAATGAAAAGTGCGTTATAAATTGAATTCATTATTATTATTATTATTATTATTATTATTATTAGTATAATGGGCCCTGCATGGGAAGCCCATGTGGGCAGACTGTATTTACCCCAAGTGGTATAAGAGTGGGTTGACCTTTCATGGGTTGAACCTGGGCATGAATGTATAGGTCCCAGTTCGTGTTTATGTGGGATAACTGCAAATTGGACAGAAATGGACATTATTATATGGGACGCATGTGGTTTTAGTATAATGGCCCCAGCATGGAAAGCCCTTATGGGCTAACTTTATTTACCCCAAGTGGGCTAAATGTGGGATGACCTTACATGGCTTCAACTTGGGCATGTATATATAGGCCCCAGTTCATTTTTATGTGGGCTAACTGGGAATGGGACAGAAATGGGCAATATTATATGGGACCCATGTGGTTTCGGTATAATGGGTCCAGCATGGGAAGCACATGTGGGCTAACTGTATTTACCCCAATTGGGATAAGTGTGGGCTGACCTTACATGGGTTGAACCTGGGCATAGATATATTGGTCCCAGTTCGTGTTTATGTGGGATAACTTCGAATGGGACAGACATGGACATTATTATATGGGACCCATGTGGTTTTAGTATAATGGCCCCAGCATGGGAAGCCCTTATGGGCTAACTGTATTTAACCCAAGTGGGCTAAATGTGGGATGACCTTACATGGCTTCAACCTGGGCATGTATATTTAGGCCCCAGTTCATTTTTATGTGGGCTAACTGGGAATGAGACAGAAAAGGGCAATATTATATGGTACCCATGTGGTTTTAGTATAATGGGCCCTGCATGGGAAGCCCATGTGGGCAGACTGTATTTACCCCAAGTGGTATAAGAGTGGGCTGACCTTACATGGGTTGAACCTGGGCATGAATGTAGAGGTCCCAGTTCATGTTTATGTGGGATAAGAGCGAACGGGACAGAAATGGACATTATTATATGGGACCCATGTGGTTTTAGTATAATGGGCCCAGGATGGGAAGCCCTTATGGGCTAACTGTATTTAACCCAAGTGGGCTAAATGAGGGATGACCTTACATGGCTTCAACCTGGGCATGTATATATAGGCCCCAGTTCATTTTTATGTGGGCTAACTGGGAATGGGACAGAAATGGGCAATATTATATGGGACCCATGTGGTTTCGGTATAATGGGTCCAGCATGGGAAGCACATGTGGGCTAACTGTATTTACCCCAATTGGGCTAAATGTGGGATGACCTTACATGGCTTCAACCTGGGCATGTATATATAGGCCCCAGCTCATTTCTACGTGGGCTAACTGGGAATGGGACAGATATGTCCAGTCCTTACATCCTTCTACAGGTGTGCAGTGGAGAGCATCCTGTGCTCCAGCATCAATGTGTGGCATGGAAGCTGCACAGCTGCAGAAAGAAAAGCTTTGCAGAGAGTGGGGAAGGCTGCACAGAAGTCTGCTGGAGTCAGTCTCCCCACCATCACATACATTTACACTTCGAGATGCAGGAAAAGAGCCACCTGCATCATGAAAGACCCCACTCACCCAGCACACACACTCTTTGCCCCACTCCCCTCAGGACGGAGGTTGAGGAGCATCAAATGTAGAACCACTAGACTGAGGAACAGCTTCTACCCTGAGGCTGTTAGACTCATGAATAAATAAATAATAAGAATAATCACTGTGAAATATCACATCATGCTGATGCTGATCTGTTTTCTTGTTGCTGTGTTCATCTGTGACCATCTGCTCATAAAGACCATGTTCGTGCTGCTGTTTGTAATGACGTTTTTCTATTACTCTAGGGCTTAGTGTATTTCTAGTTGGATGTTTTTCTTAGTTAATTCTAGATGTTATTACTGTTCTTTTTCTTTTTCTTTTTTTCTCTTGCATTTGTTGTTGGATGTAACTGGGACCCCGTGTACATAATCTCGTTTTCATCACATGTACCACATGCGGTGCAAATGACAATAAAGACTCTCTGACTCTGATATGGGGCCCACCTGTGCATGCTGGCTGGGCTGTAACCTGGTCCAGTTCTAGGACTGGTTCCAGTACATGGGGCAGACCTGTCTCACCTTTGAGGTGCTGGACAGGACTCTCTCTGACCTGTTGCATGAGGCAAACTGGATGCTGCTGAACACATCTGCACCACACACATCTGCACAGCAGCTGTGTTTCTTCTAATGTACAACTGATATCTATTGATCTATAGATCTGGATCAACTCCTCACAAGTGTGCTTTGAAACACTACATTTGAAAATAACCCGTTTTGAAGAAGAAATATGAATGTTCATTTTATTGATTTGTATATTTTTATGTTGCAGTGTCTGACACCTGTTTCTTCTAATTCAGTACACAACTGATATCTATTGATGTTTATGTTAACAGTGTCTGACACCTGAGAAGATAAACCCAATATTTAAGAAAAAATGCCACTGTTGAAATGCAAAGAGTGAACTATATTATCTAGAATATGTCTAAAGTGTCTTTCAGAAGATTTCACTGAGAAACTTTCTATTAAAAATTAATTTGATTGAACCCTGAGTTTCAGTGATTTGAAGAGTTTAAATCACAATTCTTTGATTAAATACTAATCCTTCTTAAACTACATCAGATGGGTCTAAATTCAGTAAAATATTTACAAGTTGCCATGGGAACATAGAAACTGAAGGATGTAGCGCTGGAGCAGCTCAGTTCGAGCTCTTATTTTGAAGAGCAGCATCGGAAGTGACGTTACACCGGAAGTAGCTTAGTTCTTCTGATGTCAGTGTTTGTTGTTCTGCTCCGTAGCTACGAGCTGAAGGCCTTTTCTCTCGACTGCTGCTCAAATGAGTTGAAGTGAACGTTCAATTGAGCTGTAACATCTGTAAATGTTGCTGACCGGAAGTGAACAGATGTGGAGACAGCGGCTCAAACAGCTGGAAGCAGAGGAAGAAGAAAAGTCTGAGGATTTTGGAAGTAGAGCTGCAGCTCAGGAACAAACGGAGCAAGACACATGTTAGATGCTGTTTTCAGTCCCAACCATCAACTGCATCTTTTAGGTTTGTGTCTTTATTCTTTCTCTCCAGTGACTTTGTTACAAGTTAGTAGCAGTTTTCTGGAAGATAAAGGAGTTACTTCTTACTCTCTGTGCTGATCCGAAACAAACAAAGAGAGAACGACTCAAGTGAACCGGGTTACTTTAGCTGCTAACATCTGTAGCTGCTAACATCTGTAGCTGTCAACATCTGTAGCTGTCAACATCTGTAGCTGTCAACATCTGTAGCTATTAACATCTGTAGCTATTAACATCTGTAGCTGTTAGCATCTGTAGCTGTTAACATTTTAGCTGTTAACATCTGTAGCTATTAACGTCTGTATCTGTGAACATCTGTAGCTGCTAACAACCGTAGCTGTCAACATCTGTAGCTGTCAACATCTGTAGCTATTAACGTCTGTAGCTGTTAACATCTGTAGCTGTAAACATCTGTAGCTGTTAACATCTGTAGCTATTAACGTCTGTAGCTGTTAACATCTGTAGCTATTAACGTCTGTAGCTGTCAACATCTGTAGCTGTCAACATCTGTAGCTGTCAACATCTGTAGCTGTCAACATCTGTAGATGTTAACATCTGTAGCTATTAACGTCTGTAGCTATTAACGTCTGTAGCTGTTAACATCTGTAGCTGTTAACATTTTAGCTGTTAACATCTGTAGCTATTAACGTCTGTATCTGTGAACATCTGTAGCAGCTAACAACCGTAGCTGTCAACAGCTGTAGCTGTCAACATCTGTAGCTATTAACGTCTGTAGCTGTAAACATCTGTAGCTGTTAACATCTGTAGCTGTTAACATCTGTAGCTATTAACGTCTGTAGCTGTTAACATCTGTAGCTATTAACGTCTGTAGCTGTTAACATCTGTAGCTGTCAACATCTGTAGCTGTCAACATCTGTAGCTGTCAACATCTGTAGCTGTCAACATCTGTAGCTGTCAACATCTGTAGATGTTAACATCTGTAGCTATTAACGTCTGTAGCTATTAACGTCTGTAGCTGTTAACATCTGTAGCTGTTAACATCTGTAGCTGTTAACATCTGTAGCTGTTAACGTCTGTAGCTGTTAACATCTGTAGCTGTTAACGTCTGTAGCTGTTAACATCTGTAGCTGTTAGCGTCTGTAGCTGTTAACATCTGTAGCTGTTAGCATCTGTAGCTATTAACGTATGTAGCTGTTAACATCTGTAGCTGTTAGCATCTGTAGCTACTAACTTCTGTAGCTGTTAACATCTGTAGCTGTTAACATCTACAGATGTTAACGTCTGTAGCTGTTAACATCTGTAGCTGCTAACATCTGTAGATATTAACCTCTGTAGCTTTTAAAGGGGACCACACATGCAAAATTCACTTTTTAATGTTTTTTTTAACTCAACTTTGGGTATTTACTAGGGATGTCCGATAATATCGGCCTACCTATATTATCGGACCGATATTGGCATAAAAATGTAAAATCTCTACATATCGGTATCGGTTTCTCTTCCGATAACAAAAGCCCGATAATTCACATTTTATTTAACAATGAAAAATTATAGTAGGCTGTATATTTTACTTGTTATTTTAGTTGACATTACATGTTCCAAGCTCTTTTACAGCTACAATGTTTAATTTTATTTGTTATTTAAAATTTGTCCTAGCTATAGTGGGTATTGTCAGGATTATCTCAGGGAGAGCATGATCCAACCTATTGTTTAAGTTTTTTTTTTTTAAATAAATATGGCAGTTTTTCCATAACTTCAGTTGAAATGGTTCTTATTTTCTACAGACTGTTTGCCTATGGAATGTATCCAGTGGGGCAACACAATAAAGCAGACAAAATGTCCCTGACAGGAGATATATAATTTCACCTTAATATCGGTTTGTAATATCGGTTAATATCGTAATCGGAAATTAAGTGTTAAACAATATCGGCATATCGAATATCGGCAAAAAAGTCAATATCGAGCATCTCTAGTATTTACTTCATAAAAAAACAGTTATTGTGCCAAAAAAATGCACCCAGTGGTTTATTTACTCTAAGTAGATTTATTTTACTGTGATAATTACGGTTCGGTTTAAAATACTCTCGCATGTGACGTCACAAGCGAGAGGACAACCCACCTCAAACCTGAGTCCAGCCCCTCAACTAGCAACCCCTGGTGCGGCTCAACCCACTTCAGTAAAATACACGTCACGGTTGCCGAGCAGTTTAGGAGCTGACCCGGCGGTCATTTATTTATTTATTCATTTATTTAGCCCCCGGGGGGCCAGCCACGTAGCACATCTTGAGTAAAACAAGAATGTTTTATTACCTTGTTTGAACTCTGTCTCGTTGAAACTGTGCACACACACACTTCTTATATGATGGACTGCTTTTGCACAACTGCCAGTTTGGTTGAGTGGTTAGAGCACTGGAGCCGCACTCGGGAGACCAGAGATCGCATCCTGTCCATTGCATCTTTCCCCCCCCCTTTTTTTTTAAAGCCTTTTGTTTCGGAGAAATCGGGGTGAGACTAGATATATACATCGACATAATAATACTTTATAATTGTTGTAAACGAGCAGACCGCCGGCGACCATCTGCGGCCAGGAGCTGTTGGGGGCTGCTGGCTTCTGAGGTCCGTGGGTCCTGTCAGAGGTTGCCTCATACGGATAAATTAACTGGAAACACTCAGTGAACTTGGATTGTGTGTCTGGATTGGATGTGCAGCCGCGGTTCGAAGCGCCGCATGCATGTTTTCACTTCATCAAAATGTAAGCAAACTGTAATCATTCTTATACGATGGAGGACTGCTTTTGCTCAACTGCTGGTTTGGCCTTGTGGTTAAAGAATTGGTTTGTCGCCCGAAGGACCGGGGTTCGCGTCCCCGTCACGGCATGTTTTTTTTTTTTTTAAAGCCTTTTGTTTCAGAGAGATCGGGGTGAGACTAGTAGATATATACATCTACATAATAATACTTTATAATTGTTATTTTTACGTTTCAGTTCCATTTTTAGTGTATTAGCGATCACTCTGTAACAGCCAGTATCTGGCAGTGGTCTCTGCTCCTGCAGTCTGGTGCTGCTGGGAGCTGCTGGCTTTTGAGGAGCATGTTACAGAGGGCGGAGTTAATGCAAACAGAGTTTTGACGGGCGTGTCCTTCAGAGCTCATTATCATAAACAGAAAGTTCAGACCGGAAGTTAGAAATGGCAGAATTAAAAAGGGTATAATTTATTATCTAAGAATTATTTTGTGTATTAAATTCAGTGGTGGCCCTCCGACCGCTAGGTAGCGCTAATGCGCTAATCCGCTTATAGCGTAGCTAAATAATCTGTTAGCTTTACAGCGGATTGACTAAGTTTTATAATTCATAAGCGGATTTGTGCTATTTTTATTTAAAATGCAACATTGCTAATAACTAATAATCTATCAGTAAAAAGAGAAATTCACTTTCTGAATGACATTTATCAAAGGTAATTACAATATTTTATTGTTGGTCTCAATACTGACCAAATTAGGGATTAAGTTGAATATGTGTAACTACTTTAAGGTTGGTCACTTCTGATGTTTTGACCAGAATATCACAAGTTTTGAGATTAATACCAGTCCATAATTATTACTGGTAAATGGTAAATGGAGCTTATTTATACAGCACTTTCAAGCCCCCTGTGAGGAGCCCCAAAGCGCTTTACAATACCAACCATCCACCCATTCATCCACACATTCATACACCGGTAGCGGCAACTGCCATGCAAGGCGCCTTCCAGTCCTACCGGGAGCAACTCGGGGTTAAGTGTCTTGCCCAGGGACACAACGACACATGGTGTGGGGAACCAGGATTCGAACCTCCAACCTTCCGATTGGGGGACGACTGCCATTACCACTACGCCACGGCCGCCCACTACTGATTTCATTGCACATATAATAAAGTAAACAATTTTTAACTCGAGTAATGCAATCAACAGTTCTCTTGTCTCTCCTCTGGTAATTAATGAGATCAGATGTATGAGTTTTAAAAAAATTATACAAAAAACAAACAAGCTAATATTTATTTCTCTCCAGTGTAGTTGTATGACAAAAATTAAAATTATAGTGCTGAATAAAGGTCACAAGTTAAAATAATTACAAAAATATGTGGAATAGCTCAGTGGCTCCCAAACTTTTGGGGTTCTGACCCACCAAGTACAATCAGTAAAAACTTGGAACTATTTCTGGTTGACGTGTACAAACATGAATATAAAGCCATAAACAAATATTTAAAGTATTTTTTACCACTTTTGCCATCTTTTGTATATATATATTTTTAGAGCTTATTGAATTTGAACTAATTGTTGGCACTGTGGACTTTCATCATTTACACTCACAAATTATTCAAAAGCACTCAATTGGTTTTACAAGGCCTTTTAAATGTAATATAGTTGTGTTCAACAGACAATCTCATTAAAATGAACTTGACAGTGGGTTTATATCATTACACATATTGATAGCTTGGGGTTGCAAACAGCATCTGCTTTGATTTAGTAATGATCTGCAAATAATGAGCGACAAAAAAGCGAAAATTTCTTGTTCTGATATGCATCAGCTCACAGCAAACACAAAAATTAGAATAAATTTGTTTATATTAAGCTCTTAATTTACCATACCATTTTATTTATAGAGCAATTAAAACAGCAACAAGGCCAACCAAAGTGCTGTGCAAACAAACAAACAGGCAACACATAGGCAACATACAAAATGAAGTTTAAAAAAACAAACAGAATATAGACATGACTAGAGTTAAAAGCTTTGTTAAAACTGATTCACAACCTAGCTGCAAGTCTGTGCGAAATTAAGCTCGTTAAATGTCTTAAAACTCGTCACCATTACTTAATAATTGGCCAAGAGCAAATCTCGTTAGGGCTCAATGTTTAGCTAATTAGAGGCTAAACTTTGCTAACACAAGCCGGTTAGGCGGTGAGCTAATGACGGAAAACTTTATATTACGCTTTTAATCAGTTGCTCAATACAATAAAATACTGTGTGTGAGTGACAGCTGAATCCTAAACATATTCTTTTCGAGGTGCCGCCTGACTCCAAAGCGCAGAGCAACGTTAGCATTAGCATTAGCCACATTATCCAGCGCGGCTCACCTGCTCCACTGAAGTCACCGTTTCCACCCCGTCATCCACGAACATTTCTGCCGAGTGTTGCTCGCTGAAGCACCGCAGTGGTGTCGGGATACCGCCCATGATGACAGCAGAGTCTGCTTGTAAAAATATGGACTCGGAAGCTAGCAAAACAAAGGAACGAGCACGTTCTCCACTTTGTTTTGGTACTTCTTTTTGCTCGAGTTCAACGCGGATTGATTGGAGGGGAGAGAAAAAAACAGCAGCGTGACGTCATCAACTACGGTATCTCTGAGAGGACAAACTTCCTCTATTCTTCTTTGTTCACGCAAAAACATACAAATACTGTACTACTTGATATTACTTTTAGATCACATACAGTACAGTTGTGTATGTTTTAACAGTATTGTGTAAAATATATTCTATTTTGAATTAATTGGGTTCTACTTTATGAGAAGTAATCGCTTGCTCATTTGATCCAGCTGTATTAAAAAGACAGGAAATGGTGTGATTTAGCCTTCAAAATAAGTCGCAGAAAATTTTCTTCTTAATTTTATTTAATTTTATTAATTTATTCATTTCAGATTTAAAATAAAAACAATTATACAGACTACATGAAAAACAAAACATAAAATGAAAGGTAGCAGAAGAAGAAAAAAAATCTTATCATATCTGCCCCTTCTTTAAAACAAATCAATTCAAACAATCAATTCAAACAATAATCATCTATAAATAACATAACAAAACGAACAATTCATCACAATTTTCCATTTCTAGTACATTTCATATTAAACTAATTTATAAGTATCTTTTCAACAATTTAGTCTTAATCCTTTTCTTAAATATAGGCATTGACTTTACTTTTTTTCATTGTTTTCCAAACTATTCCACAGACCTATTCCCTGTATTGAAGTAGACCGACCCTTTAAAGATAAAAGATAAAAGCTCATGGTTACTTAGGAAATTATTTAAATGATAAACAAATAAATAAAATAATAATAAAAGACTATTAAAGCACAAAAGCAGTACCAATATTTAAAAAAGCATGTTTGATCTTGTTGTGAATTGATTCACATCTCTCTTAAGCCCCTTGTCGAAACCTTAGGAAAGAAATTGAAAGTAAAACTGGGTTTCTTTTTCAGAAATAGATCCTGTTTAACTCTGAATGCTATAGGAAACAACTTATAACTGGAACTTTCCTTCCATTGACTAAGATGGCATTATTTACATGAATGCTCCTGGAAGCACCTTGCAGATGTTGGATGCTGTCTATCACGGTGTGCTAAGGTTCATAACTGGCTGTAACTGCCGTACCCACCACTGCACCCTGTATTCACTGGTTAACTGGACATCATTAACTTCATGCAGACTCTCTCACTGGTACATTTCCATCTGACTTCTTGGTCTGCTGCCTTCATACATCTCCTACATGTCACTTCGTCACTGCAGCTACAGTGTGCGCTCTCAGGACATTATTACCTGCAGCGTCCCCTCCGTGCAGACCAAACTTGGCAAAAGGGCCTTCTCTTGCTCCTGTAACCTGGAATTCCTTACAAAAAGATCTGAATTTGTTGACTCTGACCTCTGTAAAGGATTTTAACCAACTGTTTATTTCATGGCAAAAACCAACGCAGATGTGAGTAGACCTACCTGTAAAATTGAACGTTTTACCAGTGGTGTAGTCTACGCGATACGTGGGTATACGGAAAAGCTTAAGAATTTCAGTATACCCACTAAAGTGCCCAATTATACATGACATATCATTTGGCATGTGTCATTGATACGTTAAACAGCAG
>JBBPBX010084220.1:0-15352 GCA_038048925.1 Garcialebias charrua
TATAAATACACACTTTTATACGTTGTTAACAAAATTAACTAATTAATAAGAATCATATAACCTTTGTATAGCTGACTCACTGCTTGCATTGGGCTCTCTCACATAGAGGTGGGGGATGGTAATAGTCCTTATGGGGACCGCAAAAATCAGGAAAAGTGTTTCTGGGTTGAACCCATTACATATGATTAAAAATGTGTAGAAAGCCTGAATTGCTAGTAACCTATATAAATACACTCTTTTATACTTTGTTAACAAAATTAACTAATTAATAAGAATCACATAACCTTTGTATGGCTGACTCACTGCTTGCATTGGACTCCCTCACATAGAGGTGGGGGATGGTAATAGTCCTTATGGGGACCGGCAAAATCAGGAAAAGTGTTTCTGGGTTAGGGTTAGGGTTAGGGTTAGGAACCTCGCAAAGGGCTCAAGCTCACAGGTCCTGATCAGCAGGACCCCCTGACCACACTCAGTGAGTTTGGTGTCACTCGGCCATTCACGCTATGAATTGTGGGTACCTGAATTTTGACAAAAATTGGGTTTCTGGTTCGTATGCTAAACAGAGTCGTAGAGTGACAAAACTCGCAGGGTGTGGTCGGCTTGAAGCCAGGACCTAGCACGAGAATTTTTGTGTCTCTACACCTTTCATCCTAGGATTTCTGGGTACTTGTATTTTGGACGAAACTAGGGTGAACCCCGCTTAGTTTAACACCCTAAACGTGGTCCGATTTGAGCGGGGCTGACGCCTACACGTCCGTCGGAGGCCCGGCAACAACATATCCAAAAATTGTGAGGCTGTAACGAGTAGAAAAAAAATGGCTCCCAATTTTTCATTCAAAGTGCTTTGTAGGTCTTAAGTACTTAAGAGGATCTTTTGGGTGGGTTTTCAGGACAATTTTTTTTTCTAAAACCGCTGAGTATAAAATGACACCAGATTCTTATTCGGGGTCTCTCCAGCATCCCACACTGCGATTTTGGGGTCTCTACGCCCAACGGCTGGGGACTTGTGGACAATTGTCCCCTGGTGTCCGACGAGACGCTCGTTAACCCCCTAAACGAGGTTGTCCGTGCACGTACGTGCACAAAATCAGAACATGTTGTTCGTGGACTCAAGACAAATCCATTGGCGTCTGCCGCGTCTTTCTACGTGCCTCGGAAGCCGAGATCTGACCTTAAGGAGCTCGTTCGCAATAACCGGATTTTCTAGTCTATAAGGACTTATACTCAGTTTTCTTCAGGATTAAGCTAACTACTTAAAATTCACAGGGCATGTTAAGTATGACCACCTGAAGGTGCGTGCACAGTTTCGTGTCCGTGCGTTGACCACAGCGTGCACGGTAACCACGTACATTACACATGTTAAGTCAACGGAGGCCGTGAATTAAGACAACTCTACGGCAAGCCGAGTGTCATGGCAAGCACGTACAGAAATGAGAGAGAGCTCGTTGGACTCATATTAATCAGAGCTTTACGTCGGTATCAAGATCATCCTCGTAGGTGGTTCGTAAGAGAAGCTGTGAGGCGAAAGGCACTTTTCACAACTCCCAGAGAAGGCCTCAAAAGTTTAAAAAATCCATAACTCCCTTTAGGAAAAAGCCATCCACTCCAAACTCGGTACACATGTAGAGCAAGTACGAAGGAAGAGTTATGCAGAATTTTGTGCACGTACGTGCACGTGCACGTGCGCAGGAGGCCCCGCGAGTTTAACGCTTTTGTGCGTTTTACGGGTCTCAGGAAGCACGCACAGGCGTGGGAGGGGTCTCTCTGAATTGCCCTTGAGCAGACCTTTCCAACGATGCCTTGGATGACTTTGTACGACTTTCCTACGCTAAGCTGTGACCAAATTTGCACTCATTTTTTCTCTATAATAACGCCTCATGAAAAATTTGAGGCCTACTGGTAAAAAAACGTCATAACTTCCGTTAGGATAAAGATATTTTCTTAAAACTTGGTACAGTTATAGAGCCAATATTAAGGAAGAGTTATGCAGAACTTTGTGCACGTACGTGCACGTGCACGTGCGCAGGAGGCCCCGCAAGTTTAACGCTTTTGTGCGTTTTACGGGTCTCAGGAAGCACGCACAGATGTGGGAGGGGTCTCTCTGAATTGCCCTTGAGCAGACCTTTCCAACGATGCCTTGGATGACTTTGTATGACTTTCCTACGTGAATCTGTGACCAAATTTGCACTCATTTTTTCTCTATGATAAGGGCTGATTCAAAATTCGAGCCTTAACGATTAAAAACATTCATATCTTCCTTTAGGAATAAGCCATCAACTCCAAACTTGGTACAGTTATAGAGCCAGTACTAAGGAAGAGTTATGCAGAATTTTGTGCATGTACGTGCACGTGCACGCGCTCAGGAGGCCCCGCAAGTTTAACCACATTTTGGGGTTTTGCGGGTCCCAGAAAGCACGCACAGTGGTGAGACAGGTCTCTCTGAGTAGCACTTGAGCAGATCTTTCCAACAGTACCTTGGATGACTTTGTACGCCCTTCTTATCCGAAGCTGTGGGCCAAAATGCACTCGTCAACCTGTAACTAAGGCCTCAGAAGGCCGTAGTATATAAATATTTATTACTACCTCCAGAAACAACCAAACTACTTCAAATTCTTAGGGTGTCTTCATCTCGGAGTACTTATGTAACTCTGAAAATTTTGTGTCCCTAGCTGCTTTCCTCTATTAATTACGGGCATTTATATATTGGCCTGACCTTTTGACCTTTATAGGTTGGAGGGCCGGTTGAGGCACTTAGGAACGTTGCAAAGGGCTGAAACTCACAGGTCTTGATCAGCGTATCACCCTGACTGCGTTCTGTGCTTTTGGGGTCAAAAGCTCCTGTCCCTCAGGAGTCCTGGCTGGATGGTGTTGAAAGTTCTGGAGAAATGAAAGAACATGATCCTCACAGTACTTCCAGGTTGCTCCAGGTGGGTCAGAGCTCGGTGCTGGAGGTAGATGATGACATCATCCACCCTGATGCCAGGCTGGTAGGCAAACTGCAACGGATCCAATGAAGACCTCACCTGGTGGCGTCGATGATTGAGGACCAGCCTCTCGAATGTCTTCATCAGATGTGATGTCAGAGCCACCGGCCTGCAGCTGCTGAGGTCCTTCGGATGTTTGGTCTTGGTCACAGCTATCACACAGGAGGTCTTTTATAGCTGTGGTACCTTCTCTAGCTTCAGGTTCAGATTGAACATGAATCCCATGATGCCACACAGCTGATCTACGCAACACCTCAGGAGCCTGGAGCTGATACCATCTGGACCTGCAACCTTCCGCACCTTGATCTTCCTCAGCTCATTCCTCACCTGGAGTGTTAAGAGGGACAAGATAGAGGAGGAGGAGGAAGACTGTGAGATGGAGTCCTCTGGAGTGAGTGGGGATGATGATGGTCAGGAGCTGTGAGGTGTGAAGTCCTGAAAAGAGAAGCCAGCAGAGGGTGGAGAGGGTGGTGTCAGCAGAGGAGACTGGGCTGGGGGAGGGGTGGGTGAATGATCAAACTTGTTAAAATGCTGGTTCAGGTCGTTCACCCATCCCAAGTCCCCCACAGCCTCTGGGTTTGGTTTGTGGCCTGATATTGTCTTCAGACTCAGTTGATCCTCCATATATTTTCTATAGGTGTTCTTTCCATCCCTGATCTTCCTCCTCAGTTCCTTCTGCACAGCTCTCAGCTCCTCCTTGTTTCCTGATTTAAAGGCTCTCTTCTTCTCCTTGAGAAGAGCCTTTATTTCAGGGTTGATCCAGGGTTTGTTGTTGGAGAAACACCGTACTGTCCTGGTAGGGTACAGTGTTCTCCACACAGAAGTTAATGTAGTCCGTGACAATCTGTGATGCTGTCAACATCGTCCCCATGAGACGCACAAAGTTTTTCCCACATAGCGGAGCTGAAGCAGTCCCTCAGAACCTCTTCAGTCTCCTCAGACCATCTCTTCACTCTGCGTGTCACAACCGGTTCACTGCATACGAGGGGTTCATAGACAGGTTGGAGATGAACCAGATTGTGGTCTGAGGGAGGGAGGGAGAGGTGATGACCTGTATGTGTTTTTTGTGTTGGCATACAGTAGATCCAGTGTTTTGTTATCTATGGTGTGGCAGGTGACATACTGGGTGAAGGTTGGAAGAGTGGAGGACAGGGAGACATGATTAAACTCTCTTGATACCAGGAAAACGGCCTGTGAGTGATGTGTTTGGAGTCTACTGGTGATTGAATGGAGAACATCACAGGCTGCAGCAGCGTTAGCAGAGAGGGGACATACACAGAAATCACAATCATGTCTGAAAATTCCCTTGGGAGCTGGTAAGGCCTCATGCTAACAGCTAACAGTTGAATGTCCTTACTGCAGAGCAGGGGCGGAGTGGGACAACTTTTCAGCCCGGGAGTTTAATGGCCAAGAGTGGCCCATTTTTTCACATTTTAAAAATATTAGGCAAAAATGTAGCCTATAATTTTTCTTAATTGCAATACAATCAACAACATTTTTTTTGTTATAATTTTTTGTTACATTTTGTTACAATTCAGCAAATCAGGTGGGGAAAAAAAACTAAATTAGTTGACTTAAAAAACAGAAAAAGATAAGTCAATTCTTTGTTGCTCTTTCCATATCAGACTCAAAGATAACTGAAAAACTCAAAACGTAATTTTGTTGGCTTGAACATTGGCCAGCTGTCATGAGAAGTTTGCACTAAATACAGTGACAAAAAGATAAACCATAAAACTATTTTACAATTAAAATATTAAATTTGAGGCCAGATAAAATGTCAATGAGACCAGATTTGGCCCATGGGCCTCGAGTTTGACATGTGATCAGCATCAGTAAGGGCCTAAGAAGTGCACTAGTTTCTGCCACCATATTTGTTACTTTGTCATTGTCAATGGACATAAGAAGTTCTTTCTATGCCTCCAAATGCTCCTGGTTAAGTGTGCTTCGTAGTCTATTCTTGATGAACTTGAGAGTAGAGAAGCTTCTTTCACATGCAACCTGAGACAATGAAAGGGTCAACAAATATTTGTATGCCAGCCCTATAACTGGGTTATATGTATATAATCTGTGAAAATGTTATACTGTGTCAATATAAGGTAAACACAGATAACACAGTTTCTGCAAGAAGAACAAGCCCTGCTTTCAAGTTCAAGCTCTGGTTCAACTGAGCCCTCCTGGCCACCCTGTTCCATCTCAGTACCTGACAGTGGACTCTTCCAGAGGGGACTTCTTGAGCATATCCCACTGGGATGCTGGACTGGACAGCTTTGTGTGTAAAGTACTCACTGTGGCTCTCTCATCAAATCTAAGCAGATTTTTGCTGATTTCTTGAAGTGCTGAGCTCTTGAGTCCTTTAAGCCTTATCTCTGAAAAGTTTTTAGGGTCAAGACAAGCAAAATCAGAGACAAGTTTGGCATTGGTTGCAATATGTATGCATATGCATGAGTTTATTTTTATTTGTCTATTAAATGTGTTGCTTTAACATTTTTCTGTCTCCTGTTTTCACTTCACCTCATGCATTTCTGCCTTATTACGTAAATAAGGACTTGTGTGGATTTAAAAAAAATTTTTTAATTACATAACACAAGTCATCTAAGAGTAAAAGTAAAAAAAAAAAATATATATAGGCCTACCGGTATTTTAAGCACAGTAAAATGTAAAATTATGAATTAAAATATATAATTTGTTGGAACTAAGCTGGAAGAAAAAAACATGATGGTCAATTATTTTAAAACATGAGATAAAGTTCTAAAAAAGCCAAGTCTGGTCCTCTGGACATTCAAAAAACAAAACAAAACAAAGCAAAAAATGTCCAGAGGACCAGACTTAGCTTTTTTAGATTTTTCTACCTGGATTATTGAGCATGCATCAGGGTATGAGTTCTCTTTTAATTTAAATTGTCCTTTGACGTTTATTTATTTATTGGTCAATTTATATATTTCTGCTTTTATTTTTAATTAAGCTATGTCCGTTTAGGTCCCACTTGACTTTCATGCATGTTTAGTGACATAGTACAACGTTGTGACATTAGCTTAATTTATTATGCTAGTTTTTAATTTTTATCATTACCTGTTGCTTCTTCTGTCTGTCTCTTTGACAAAATGTCTGTAAGCTTTGCACATTTGGCAGCTTCCTCCTGTAACGCCTTTCTTTTCTTCAACCTGACTTTTTCAGCTCCACCTGCCTCTTCCTGTCCATTTTTATTGCTAATTAGCAGTTTGGACTCCGCGCTGCTCCATCACCTGATGTTTTGGAAAATACGTGCTTCGGTCCTGGGTTGGACTCAACCAACGGTGAACTTTCAGGGGTGTTTTTTATCAAATGGTAGCTCCCAAGCTGCCGGCCCAGTGCGGCGCAGTCTCTTAAAGGGATCAGCGCTTTAAGAGGCTGCAGGCTGCAGTCTCTTAAAGTGATCAGCGCTGTCCCTCCCTTTAAGAGGCTACAGTCAGGGACAAGTCAATATTGAGCAGATTTATTCAACCGTCATCATTTTCCCCGTGCGCCTATCGGCCCATTCATGACGCGGCCCATCGGGATTTCTCCCGAACCTCCCGATGGCCACTCCGCCCTTGCTGCAGAGTGATTCTTTGATGGTTAAATGTCCAGAGTTAGACCATCTATCATTCACAAACATAGCCAGACCCCCTTCTCTCTTCTTACTCTCTCCTTCATTCTGTCAGCTCGGCGTAAATGAAAGATGAACCAAGTTTATGTGAGCATCTGGAGTTAGCGCTGTTAGCCACGTCTCCGTCAGGCAGATGAGGCTGGTCTCTCGGTAGCTCCTTTGATGTCTAGTTAGCCCCGATAGTTTGTCCACTTTGTTATGAAGAGACCTCACATATCCTATAATAATGGATAGGATGACAGGTCTCTACCTTCTGCCCTGGTTGTGACATCCGATTCACGCCCGTCTCCCTCGTCGCTTCTTCCTCAGGTCACGGGAGATATCGGGTTGTTCAGCAGGGGGACGCACCACAGAGCTACCTAATGCTAGCAACTGGTCCTGGGTGTGAACAATGGGAGCATGCTCACTCATGCCTTCTCTGGATGAAAAAGCCGTAAAAAAGGAAAATAAAAAGAGAACTGTCCATAGAAAAGTCAGTTCCATAGTTGGTGCAAAAGATTAGGACAACATAAACACACAGCACTCCTAATAAACTAAAGAAAACCAGAAAAATCACAGAGTACGAGTAGAGCTGCTGAGACTGGCTGCATGCTCTTGCGGCGCTGTAAGAGAAATGATTAAATGAATACATGAGCTCTCTAAAAAATATAATTTTGAAATAAAGTTATTTTAATGGAGAAATCAGTCTAACAAATAAAAGATCTCGGATACAAGCGGCTGAAATGAGTTTTCTCCGCAGGGTGGCTGGACTCTCCCTTAGAGATAGGGTGAGAAGCTCGGTCATCCGGGAGGGACTCGGAGTAGAGCCGCTGCTTCTCCACATCGAGAGGAGCCAGTTGAGGTGGCTCGGGCATCTGGTTAGGATGCCTCCTGGACGCCTCCCTGGTGAGGTGTTCCGGGCATGTCCCACCGGGAGGAGACCCAGAGGAAGACCCAGGATACGCTGGAGGGACTATGTTTCTCGGCTGGCCTGGGAACGCCTTGGGATTCCCCCAGAGGAGCTGCTCCAAGTGGCTGGGGAGAGGGAAGTCTGGGCCTCCCTACTTAGGCTGCTACCCCCGCGACCCGACCCCGGATAAGCGGAAGAAAATGGATGGATGGATGGATGAAATAAAAAAAATGTATTTAAGTTATTTTGTGCAGTACAAAATACACATTTGGTATATATTTTTTTAGATATAAAATTACAATACATAATTTGATTGCACTGAAAAGTTATGGAGATGGTTAAATATTTGTATGACTATATCTGACTCAAGTCTTGCCTAAAATGTTTTTTTTTTTTCATAAATATATTGAAAACACTAAAATGACAAATATAAACTACAGAAAAGCTCACGCTTCCTTACAAATCCCCTTTGGTCCAAATGGTTCAGGTTAAAGTTTTTGTATAATGCTTCATTAGAGAACACTGTGAACTTTGACTAAGAACATGGACACAGTGTATAGTGTTATGACTATACTATACTGTGTAATTGTGTATGTGGTGGTGGGTGGTAAGAGTTATTGTGCATTTATCATTATCGAGGTGAACTGGTCAATATATCGTGATATTGATTTTAGGCCATATTACCCATATCTACATACGTCCAAAAGGTGAAAATCAAAGTCAAAGTCAAAGTCAACTTTATTGTCAGAACTGCAATATGCCATATGCCATAAAAATAATAATTCAGATTTATAAAACCGTGTGCACGCACACCTTCAAGCAATTGTCCTTTATCACTGCTACACCTCAGTTTGCACACAAGTCCCGCCTCAGGTTCTACCTTCTACATTCCCACACTCAACCACAAACAGTCAATGCAAAGTATCTCATGAATGTTAAGGTGTAATTAAATGAGTCAGCTGATCAATGTCAACAAAACTGATTGGCTAGCTCAGACATGCTCCATCATGCGTCTGGAGGATGACGGGTGCTGACTACTGCTTACATGAACAGATTGTCCATAATTTACATATTTTCCCTCATTTTGCAGGTATACAGATGTTTAGAGCAATCTCACAGACTTTTTCTCAAAAACTCGGCTTCAAATTTCTTTTGTCTCAGAGACTGTAGGACGTTAAAAAACAATAGCTAAAATTAAATAACCTAACCATTACCCCAAAGAGGGAGGCCAAGAAGGCGATTGATGGTTGGATGGAGATGTGTGAACTTTTAAGATTTAAGTTGGCTCAGAAGCTCTTTTGTATTTGAAAGGTCCTTATGGTTCAACAGCAGAAGTATAATACTGTTAAAGCTTATGATAAAGTGAATCTAAAATATAAGTTTGATTATTAAGTTAAATTACATATCTCAAATAGGTATTTTGACTAGTCAAAATATAATTAGAGATATCTTAAAAAACAAATGACTAGTCATAATTCAATTTTAGGTAACTGGAATGTAAGTGTTGTGAATCAAATTTTATGTTAAAATGGCTTGCCATTGCCAGGTGAGGGACCAGACAAAGTGCAACCCAAAGACCCCAATGATGAGTTCAATTAATGGAATCAATGTTCCCTCGCCCGGACGTAGGTCACCGGGGCCCCACTCTGGAGCCAGGCCCGGAGGTGGGGCACGTTGGCAAGCGCCTGGTGGTCGGGCTTTTACCCATGGAGCTCGGCCAGGCACAGCCCGAAGAGGAGACGTGGGTCCCCCTTCTCATGGGCTCACCACCTATGGGAGGGGCCAAAGGGGTCAGGTGCAATGTGGGATGGGTGGTGGCCGAGGGCGGGGACCCTGGCGGTCTGATCCTCGGCTACAGAAGTTGGCCATTGGGACATGGAATGTCACCTCTCTGGTGGGGAAGGAGCCTGAGCTAGTGTGTGAGGTTGAGAGGTTCCAACTAGAAATAGTCGGACTCACCTCAACACATAGCTCTGGCTCTGGAACCAGTTTCCTCCCTGGTGAGGTGTTCCGGGCATGTCCCACCGGGAGGAGACCCAGAGGAAGACCCAGGACACGCTGGAGGGACTATGTTTCTCGGCTAACCTGGGAACGCCTTGGGATTCCCCCAGAGGAGCTGCTCCAAGTGGCTGGGGAGAGGGAAATCTGGGCCTCCCTACTTAAGCTGCTACCCTCGCGACCCAACCCCGGATAAGCGGAAGAAAATGGATGGATGGATGGATGGCTTGCCATAAACTGTCATTAAACAGGGGTTTAGGCCTCCGTTTCCAGTTGTCCCACACTTAAAATGCTTTTATTGTGAGCATTACTCTGCCCTCTGTCAACAAAAGGGATTATCAGTATACAATGACCAATCGTAAGACTGACAACTTCTGCATGTAACCAGCTGTTTTGATTGTCATCATTAACTTGTTTACCCACCATGTGGAGGCACTGTTTATATGGTTGAGTTTACCTGAACTGCTTAAACTGAAGAAGTCTCTTGAAAAAGAGGTGAAACATTACATTAAAGAATCTGTCCAGAAAACTTACTCAGTCTTATTTTATTTACCTGAATTACTGAGATACATCAGGAAATTAATAAAGGTTTACATTTAAAGTGTAATTAACACTTTGTACTAAAACATGATGCACTATAGAGAAAAGATGCAGCTGGAATTGATTGTATTTCTTTTAACAGGGCCAACAACATCAAAACAAAAACAGCAGATTGACTCAAGGTATTTGTGAAACTATTGGTTTTATTTTAACAATTATAATTGTTCATGGAAGCTTTATATGTTTTAGACTGTTGGCATATTTTTCTCTATGGGTAACTTTAATGCTAGTTATATTATTTTGTAAGTACAAGAATAGCATATGTGTTTGCACATATGCATATTTGTTATACTGAGAGGTGTGGTGTGGAAAAGAGGAGACATCAATTGGGTTTTGCTGTGCAACAAACACGTCTGGTTTAATGTTTTCAGGCATCAAAGACAACATCAGCTCCCAACATGGCATGCCTTCAATCAGAGACTCTTCCCCACTTAGCAGTCCACTCCTATATATATACCCAGTCAGACCCGCCTTCAATTCAGATTGGCCAGTCATCTCAGCCTTCCAGAATGGAAAAGACAACAAAGTTAATTATCACAAACAATCTAAACAACAATTATTGTTAATGGAATATTTGAGCAAACATTTAATATGCAGATGAACAATGAACAATAAACAATGAACAATTTACTATTCAGATTATGCTTGTAATTGAATATTTTGATTTTCAGTTCTCCACCAATCAAACTCCTGCTCTCATCAGCTCACTTCCTATATAAGAGCTGGGTTTGAGACGGGCTTCCTCTTTAGCTGAAACACAAGATGGCTGCCACAGAGGACACACCCACATGGTAACAAACATTTCAGTGTTACTTTGACACCCAACTAAATGTTCACCACCCCACACAGGAAGTAAAACAAACAAGTTAAAGAAGAACTTAGTGCTTTTTAACAATATTTTTGTTGTATAAATAACATGCAAACACCTGACAACAGTTTTGAAAACTGCATTTTATTTTATTTTATTTAACCACAAAAGTCAAAGTGCAAGTTTGATAAATGACAGCATTTATTTTCATTTGAGTCAGAAGAGTCAAAGTATGGGGTTGTTTGACTACTGCTGTATTTTAGTTTTTACCAAAAATGTTTGGGAAACAGTTTTACTGCTTTTCAGTTAAAACATCAAAATGCTTTGTAAGGCAGCATCCATTATTTGATCAGATTAAAATGATATTCATTCTGTTTTCAACTGTTGGGACAATTTTTGATTAAATCTGAGTTTCTGAAATGGCTTAATGTTGTTGTTTTTTTCCATTGGCTACGTATGGTGCTAATTTTGACATGGGTGGTCCCCACGAGGAAGCAAAATGTCAGGTCAAAAATCAAAATGGAGTGTTTTCAAAGTTTTAAGTCATGATTTTTTTACTAATTTCTTTTTATGAATTTATCAATTAAAATCAGATTTTTAAACCATTCAGAAATGGTGGACCCCATCAGGCATGAGTATGTCAGTGGTCCCCACGAGGTAATAAAAACAAGTATGTGTGTGTGTGTGTGTGTGTGTGTGTCGACAGTGGCGCGTGGCGTGGTTGCGCGGGCGCGTTGCGTGGCACACGGTGGTCGACATGGTGCGCGGGGTGGGGGCGCGTGGCGTGGTTGCGCGGGCGCGTTGCGTGGCACACGGTGGTCGACATGAGTGGCGCGGGGTGGGGGCGCGTGGCGTGGTTGCGCGGGCGCGTTGCGTGGCACACGGTGGTCGACATGAGTGGCGCGGGGTGGGGGCGCGTGGCGTGGTTGCGCGGGCGCGTTGCGTGGCACACGGTGGTCGACATGAGTGGCGCGGGGTGGGGGCGCGTGGCGTGGTTGCGCGGGCGCGTTGCGTGGCACACGGTGGTCGACATGAGTGGCGCGGGGTGGGGGCGCGTGGCGTGGTTGCGCGGGCGCGTTGCGTGGCACACGGTGGTCGACATGAGTGGCGCGGGGTGGGGGCGCGTGGCGTGGTTGCGCGGGCGCGTTGCGTGGCACACGGTGGTCGACATGAGTGGCGCGGGGTGGGGGCGCGTGGCGTGGTTGCGCGGGGCGCGTTGCGTGGCACACGGTGGTCGACATGAGTGGCGCGGGGGGTCACGCGCGGGTGGCGCAAGGTGGTGGACGTGGGGGGGGGGTGTTGAAGCCGCTTTAATTAAACCAATATGTGTGGTTGCATTTAATTGTTTTTAAACTCAAAATATTTTCTAAATAACGAAATATAAAGTTATTAGTGGAGAAAGACCGTCTGGATAACAGCAGACTGACGCTCCTAAAATATACGACAGGTCTGGACCACACGTAAATTTTGTTCGTATCTGAGAAAAATCCTAGGATACGAAAACATTGTTGGATGCCACAAATGATCCTAAATCACTCGTACGCACAGTATAAGCACAAATCTGTGCGTACGAACGGTTCGTGCATGAGGGCCATTGTTCCAGGTGAATGTTTCCCACAGCGAGCGTCCTCTTTTCTTTTAACAACAGTCTGTAAATACATCAGTACTGGGACCAGATGCTGGAAGTGTGTCTGTGCCAGAGACACTAATGCACCCCCATACCATCAGAGAGGCAGGTTTCTGAACTGCATGCTAAAGCACCAGCTTCTAACGTTATCAGCCATTAAATGGCCATTATTAGTTCTTATCATCCCCATATGTTGTGGTCAGACTGCTCCTCCTGTACCTCCTAGTAGGTTTAAAAGTACGTTGTTAGCGTTGGTAGCGATGATAATAGGCTCCGTTTTTAGCCAGCGGGTTCGGATGTTGTCAGTCCATACAATGGGCATTATCAACTGTTATCATCCCCATATATAGCCGCGAAACTGTCCAATCTACCTCCTAGCATGTTTCAAAGAACGTTATTAGCGTTATAATCGCTGTGAGTAGGCAGCGTGTTTCCGTAAACCCGGATGTGTGTTTTTGTTTTTTTCAGCTTATGTAACAGTTTTCCTAAACCTAACCTTAAACCTGACCCCGAGGACCAACCCTAAACCTAACCCCCTTACCCTTGTGCCTAAACCTAACCAAGACCCTAAACCTAACCAAGACCCTTTACTCTAAACCTAACCATGTAGCTAAAGACGGAGCCTGCTGTCATCGCTTGTAACGGTGACAACGTACCTTTAAACTTCCTAGGAGGTGCAGGAGGGGCAATCTGACCGCTATGTATGGGGATGATAATAACTGATAAGGGCCATTTAATGTTTGATAACATCCGAAGCGGGTGTTTAGATGGGGAACAAGGAGAGAGGTCAGGATGGTGGAGCTCCAAGAGATGCCAGTTAATTTGATTGCCTTCCTTACAGTTGGTGTTATGAGACGAAGCGAGGAAGAAGGTCCACAAGGATTCCAGCATGAAGGAGGAGGGTGTCTCAGGTGTGGCAGGCAAGTGGCTGGAAGGTGGGCAGACAGCTGAGGAGGTCCACAAGCAGTTCAGGGTTTCCTCTGAGTAGTCCAGGATCCAGTGGAGCTCAGGCGAGGAGGCTGAAACACGGAGAAAGTGCACGGCAACTTTAACTATTGCAGTTATTTAAGGGGTTTACTAGAAGCATAAATCCCGGCAGGTATGAAATGCTTCAGCAGAGAGTAGAGATCTTCTGCAGCCTGATGGCTCATCATCAGAGGACTGGGTCGCATGGTTCATGTGGTTGATTAGGTGCCATCTTGGAACTCCAGAGGCTGCAGATAACTGAACCCCCACGTTTGTAAAATTAGCAAATCATTACATTCTGTTTTTATTTACATTTTAAAATAGCCCAACATAAAAAAATGGTTTTAATTTTTTCATCCTGACCTTTTTATTCACCTACTTCACAAATGTCACAAACACATAGAACGAGTTGAACAAATATTTAAAGTGGTCAAAACATTTATTTTATTTTATTTACAACATCAAAAATATTTAAATAAAAGTAAGGCTGTTTGTTCATCAGTAGAGTTGATAAAGGAACAATCTTTTTCACTTCTAGTGTCACCACTCGTTCACTCAGTGCTCCACTTGTTTTGTTCCTGTCACACAATAACATTGATTTAGTCTGACTCGTTTCATGAAGCTTTCCGTGCACAAGCGATTGTGCAAATCTTTTAAATTGAAGGTTCCTCCACCCAAAAAGCCAGTAATAATAACCGCGGCACACTGAACGCTTCTTCGGCTTTCACGGAGACGCTTCGTTCCATAATGACTGAGGGATTGTCTGCTGCATGATGATGAAAAATGACATGAAATGAATGACACAGCCATAAATGACTCATTCTTGTTATTGGCTCAACAGCCTGTGATTTGTCTAACAACCTGTAATTTCTTATAGTGAGCTGGAGTCATGAGAACAGGAAGTGCATGCAGTTGGCCTGGCTATAGAGCGTGTTTGTATGTGATGAGGATCAGTGTGTAGTGAAAATTGCTTCAGCTGGGAATGACTCTGGAATAGCAACTGTGAGGTAAAAGCCTTGAATTATTTAGTGCTGCTCGTACAGTATATTATGCACGGAACCACGCTGCTTCCCTCTGCTCACATCATCGCAGCCAGGCCATGCTGCATGCAGCCAAACCTCCATGACAGGTTGTGTTTTCATTACGTCGTGGTAACTCTGAAGCTGAGCTGCCTTTCAGGCTTCAGCAGAAACACGTCAGTCATCTCAGCGAGGGGGTCACGAGTTTCACTTTTAATCAGACGTCTCGAAGAGATGAGAGTGATGAGTTCAGCTCTTTGAGCTACGACGGCGGCTCATCGAAGCTGGAAGCCGATCAAGGGTCAATTAAAACCAGAGGGACAAAAACGTTGGTCGTTTTGTGATAAATTATAATTTTACAAAGACAATCTGAAACTAGACGAATTCTATTTCCTGCGAAAATGCCGTGCGGATGCTTATTGCAGAAGAGCTTGCTGAGAAACAGCTGAAATTAGCTAAATACTTGCTGAAATGTAGCTGAACTGGAAGAACAAGCTGAATAATGAATAAATAAGTTTGTTTTCTGATCAGTCTTAAAAGTCTGAAATGTCCAGACATTGTGTGTATATCTGTCAATACTGGAGAACTGGGAGATAAGAAGTTAAACCGTGCTGATTTCATCATCACAGGAATAGTCAGTTTATTGATCAAGTCATCTCCGGAGATTTGTTCTAATTCAAAATTAGGGGTAAGGGAGAGATACTCTAGTTCCTAAAGATAATGTCCAGTTCCTGTAGAAACTGGGTGATTGCTTGTGGAAAGAGAAACTCTGTTTCGCAAGCAATCCTTATGGTAAATGGTAAATGGAGCTTATTTATATAGCGCTTTCTAGCCCC
>JBBPBX010084221.1:4319-15352 GCA_038048925.1 Garcialebias charrua
TTCTGTTTGTGGCACAAGTTCATTTTATCTGGGGGAGTTTTTATTTAAAGTCCATTTTTTCTTCTTTGGGGAGAGCTTTTGTGCGCCCTGTGGGCGGAGGGCATCAGGCAGTTTGATGGCTTCAGTCTTGTCCAGCTGCCTGTTGTTTAGTCTATTCAGACATGAATTGCGGGCACAGTAGCAGGTCGCAAACCTGAATTGTGTGTGGCACAGGGTAGTCAAGTCACATGTCTTGACAAAGTGGGGAGCTTTGCTTTGACCAGATCCATCTCAAAACTGGCTCAGCGATTGGTCCAAACTTGTTTTACACGTCTCAGTTGTAGCATCTGCTGCCCTTTCTCTGAGAAGACGACTCGTTCTTTCCACCACCTGTTGGGGTCCTGTTCACCCTCGTTTCCAGCCGTCTCTAGCAGGACAGTCTGAGGCGGGATTCACTTCTGGGATCACTGGGAAATCCGTAGTCTTTCGAGAGAAGAACTGGACACCAAAAAAAACCTTGCAAATTGTTAAGTAAAACTTCAAGGCCCCCCCCCCCTTGGATTTCATGAGCCAATTGTGGTTTGGGGAAGGCCTAACTGTGGGTAATTCCTTAGTAAGTTAAATCTGTTAACTTAAACTAAATTCTGTAATTGGCTATAATAATAATTGTTTCTTTATACTTAAAATAAAATTCCATTCTTACTTATCTAAAACATTTGTATTTAATGGCAAAAATAAGGTTAGTTTTTAATTAGTAAGTTTTTTAATTAGTATGATCATTGTAAGGGAGTAGCAGGAGACGTTTTATACTTACTTAAAAATACTTTACCTTTCTCATAGTCTGTAGAAAAAGTCTAAACATACGTACAACAAAAATAGAAAAGTACAAATAACATACATACATACATACAGACAGACATACATACATACATATAGACATACATATATACATATAGACAGACATACATACATACATACATACATACATACATACATACATACATACATACATACATACATACATACATACATACATACATACATACATACATATAGACATACATACATACATACATATAGACATACATACAGTGCTGTAGTAATAAAGAATTTGCAATACAAACATGTGGTTCATAAGCTCAAAATAAGTCCAGTCAAAGTCAGAGTCAGTCGTGTTTAAAAAAATAAAAATACAGAACCACATTTCGAATCAACCTTTCAAATCAACCTTTTGAATAGATCCAAACTCCAGGGCGTCCCCCATCTTTTTTCTTTTTGGATCTGTTAAAAATAAATACCTGTTTATTAAATGACATATACAAAAGCAATGTGGTTCGTAGGTTTACCTGATTCATCCTACAATGTAACGTGTCAATTTTTCATTCTTCTTAAATTATTCTTTGAATGGCTACGCTGTTGAATATAAAAAATCCAAGAAGTTATTTTTGTATAACTGATGATCTAATCAATGTATGAGCTGTTTCCTTTATGAGCCATCATCAGTGTTATTAGTGATTTATTCTTTATTATTTTTAGTTATTTCTAGAAACACTTTCTAATATTCCCTTATTTCTTTAGTTATTTCTAGGAACACTTTCTAATTTTCCTTTATTGCATTATTATTTTTTGTTTTCCTGTCTGCTTTGCTTGTTTGTTTCTATTGTACAACAACTTTGTTGGCCCTACATCTGCCTAAGTGCTCTATAAATAAAGTGATATGGTATATACAGTCTAAGATTTGAAAGCATAAAGCTATAAAAATTGTTCTAAAAATGTCTTAATCAATTCCTTTGTGGAAAACCAGACCCACCAAAATGCACTCAGTTCTAGGACAATTGCTATCCTTCCTTCAGCTCCACAAAACATTTGCATGAATGTTTGTGGAGACACAAATTTAATCTGCAAAAAAAAATATAAACATTAACTTGTTTCAGGGTTATGAGCTGGGATCATTATCCCTGTAACATCATGGAGTCACAGGAAGCGGAAAAATAAGTCGTCAGACCCACATAAGTATAATATAAACTACACATTTTGTGACCTTGCTCTAGCAGGCCATATCATGAGCATATGTGTTTCATTAAAAAAAAAATTAATCATAGCAGACTGCAGTTTTGAAATACGATACCAGGGCATTGACAGATCTTCACAGATCCATACGGGGGGCATGACCTTTAGCTGGACAGTTGGCGTGGGTGACTTCAGGACCTGTTCTCATTTTCTTGTTGGAGAACGTGTTCAGACCACTCCTGCCACAGCATCCAGTGACCGCATATTCTGGCCATGTGTGTTTGATGACCTTGTTCTGACAGTTCTTTGACAAAATATTTGCCTTTGCTTTGCTGACAGTCTCATCTTTGTGGACAGTCTTTTTGCTTGGATAAAAGTCCAGTGCACTGCTCTCGTTCAGTGCAATTGTTTTTTAAGCCCCTCGAATGTTTATTTTGAGCAGGGCAGCCTGGGAGTCCAGTCATGGTGTTCTCGGTGAAGTCAGAGTGAGCCAGTTTCTGGACAAGCCCTTAATATTAAATCTGATCCGATCCAATCAATAACCACAGTAGCTGTAACTCAAAAAATCAGACGTTGCATGTGTTTTTGACATGGTCCTAAATGCCTAAATGCATGAACTACCAACTATGTGTTCTGCAAAGTGTCGTGAGATTCATCAGACTTACGTTTCCCGCTCCACAAACACCGTGAGGCTGCTTCTAAGAAAAAAAAAAGAGAAAATAGAAAAATGTAAAAATCCTTAACAAACCAGGTTCAAAGTAATCATGTTATTTCTATAAGCATTTACCTTGAATAGAGCCACCTCTGTAATTCTGGTTTGCACAATGGAATTTTAAAATGTTCATCTACATAAAAGTGAATTTTCAACAGTCATCCCTTTAATCTGACCTGCATAACAGATCTAAAATCATTAATTTACGTATGAGTAAAATTGTCAATTTAACCTGAAACCAGAAATATTGTAGCCCAATTATATTTCAGAAAATATCATGCACTGTTTTTAAGTTTTTATGTTAAAACGGCACCGTGAGATGTTCTCATATTTTGTCAATTTATTGAAATTGTTAAGATAAGTCCTCACTTACCACTTTTCAGTGGTTCACTTATCAAAAGTCAAAGCATGGGATGGGTGATTTTGCCCTGTGGTTTCAAGTTTTCAATGTTTAAAGTCCAATTCCCACTTATTACAAACTGAGATTCAAATAGAAAAGTATTGATTAAAATTAAAATGTGTAATTAGTCAAGGTGTGTCTGTGAGTGCTAGGTACTTCCCGTTTTAATATTCCAAATTATTATTATCATATACACAACCATAATCTGTTTGAATAAAAACAACCCTTATTACTGCTGTCAAAGCTTTTTGCATTGCATGGTCAAACGATATGTTATTCTAATTCCCTTTCAAATTTACCAGACCTCTTTTTGCCTTTAATGGTCATAATTTATGCAAATCAATATCAAAATTAGGTTTTAACAATAAAATGTGTATTTTACTCCTGGTGAGTTGGCTGGATTCTTGTGCGTATTTAACTTACTTGCTGAAAAGTTACTTCTAATAAAGCATTTTTATTATTGGGGAGATTGTGTTCTTTAACCTATTTAAATCAAAGATATTAATAACATTTTATTAACATTAACGGGTATCTACATTATATAACTCTTAAAAGGAAACAGCTCTTAAAATCTACCCAAATGTGAAACAGCTTTTTAAAATCTATAAAACATCTTTAATGTATGCAAAAATCATTTTAAAATGATGAATTTAAACTGAGCGTTTCAACTTACAATCTATTCAAAATTCTATTTTATCAGGTTTGGTTTTAACGTCGACCCCAAATAGCAGACCAAGGAAGTAAGGACACAAGGCAGGGCAAAAGTTAAGTGAAGTTTATTTACAGTGCAGATAAAAAGTACTCGAGCAGCTGTAAAGGAAGGGGAGAGAGTAGGTGAGTATATATATCCGTGGGTTGTATGATAGTTTTGAATCTTGAGTTGAAGAATTGAAATCCTTACTTTGTTTTGCAGGAGGTGTTCTGGAGGAGAGTTGAAGGTGGGATTCCTGGGGTTGCAGCAGGTGGAGTGAGAGGATCCAGTTGGAGAGAGGAGCAGGCTGAGACCAGACGGTGCAGATGAGGACATCTAATGATCCACAGAGGTTGAGACCCGTGGATGAGGAAGGTCTTGGAGAAGACCAGAGTCAGGCCGTGGAAGGTCCGAATGGAAGAAGATGTCCCAGCGCTGAGGAGGTGTCTGGCAGCTGCTTAAATAGGTGAGTCAGCAGTCCTCCTCAGAATGGCAGCAGGTGTGGTGAGTTGAGTGATTGGCTGTGGAAGGAAGAGTGACAAACAGACAGAAAAAACCAAGAATCCCACAGTGCCCCCCCCTCAAGGATCGCCTCACGGCGATCGAAGCCGCTTGTCAGGGTGAGCCCTGAAGAAGGAGGAGATGAGGCCCGGGTCCAGAATGCGGGACCTAGGAACCCAGGAGCGTTCCTCAGGTCCGTAACCCTCCCAATCCACCAGATACTGAACGCCCCGGCCCCGGCGTCTCACGTCCAGGAGACGGCTGACGGTGAAAGCAGGAGCGCCGTCAATCAATCGGGGGGGAGGAGGAAGACCAGCCGCAGGCTGGAGAGGGCTGAAGGCAACGGGCATGACGCGGGATACGTGGAAGGTTGGGTGTATCCTCATCGACGGTGGGAGTTGGAGTCTCACCGCCGACCTGTTGACCACCTTCACCACAGGGAAAGGACCTATGAACCTAGGCGAGAGCTTCCGAGGAGTGTCCTTCAAAGTGATGTCCTTGGTCGAGAGCCATACCTTCTGGCCTATCCTGTAGTCGGGAGCCCTGGAGCGGTGTCTGTTAGCAAAACGTTCATTCCGCTCAGAAGTCCTTGCCAGAGCCGCCCTCGTCTGGCGCCAAACCCGACGACAACGTCTGATGTGGAGGTGGATCGAGGGAACACCCACATCAGCCTCCTGCGAGGGAAAAAGAGGAGGAGAGAATCCCAAGGCCACCTCGAAAGGAGACCGTCCGGTCGCCGCCGAGGTCTGGGAATTGTGGGCGTATTCGATCCACGGAAGATGCTGGCTCCAGGAAGACGGATTGGAATTGATCACACACCGCAGGATGTTTTCCAGATCCTGGTTGCATCTCTCTGTCTGTCCGTTGGATTGCGGGTGGTAACCCGAGGAGAGACTGACTTGGGCCCCAAGCGCTGCACAGAACCCCCTCCAGACCTGGGAGACGAACTGCGGGCCACGATCAGACACAATGTCCTGAGGTATGCCATGGAGGCGGAAAACGTGTTCCGTGACGACCTGGGCAGTCTCAAGAGCAGATGGAAGTTTAGGAAGCGGTATGAAATGTGCAGACTTGGAAAAACGATCAACGATGGTGCAAATGACTGTTTTACCATTGGAGACCGGGAGACCGGTGATGAAATCCAAGGCGATGTGGGACCAAGGACGGTTGGGGATCGAGAGAGGTAGGAGGAGACCAGCGGGGGGCTGGTTGTTGTGTTTGTTCCGGGCGCAGACAGGGCAGGCCGAGACAAACTCCTTAACGTCCTTCTGAAGAGTTGGCCACCAGAAGGATGCTTTGGTCAGGTGGAGCATGCGCCGGATGCCGGGGTGACAGGAGAACCGGGCAGTGTGGAGCCAGACCAGAACTTTGCTCACCATGGAGGCGGGAACGAACAATCTCCCAGAAGGACCCGAGCCAGGGTCAGGTTCGGTTCTTTGGGCCTCCAATATGTCTTCCTCTATTGGCCAAGTCACAGCACCCACTGTGCAACAAGACGGGAGGATGTCGTCCGGAGTCTCTGGACCCTCGACCGAGGAAAACTGTCGAGAAAGGGCGTCTGGCTTGACGTTACGAGATCCTGGAATATAGGAAATCGAGAAATTAAATCGAGCAAAAAACAAAGACCACCTGGCCTGTCGGGCGTTAAGTCTCTTCGCTCCTTGAAGATAGGCCAGGTTCTTGTGGTCTGTCCAGACGATGAAGGGAAGTTCCGAACCCTCCAGCCAATGTCTCCATTCCTCCAAGGCCAGTTTAATGGCCAACAGTTCACGGTCACCCACGTCGTAGTTGGCCTCAGCAGAAGACAGGCGACGGGAGAAGAAGGCACATGGGTGGAGTTTCCCATCATCGGATGACCGTTGAGAAAGGACCGCCCCGACTCCGGCGTCAGAGGCGTCGACCTCAACGATGAACTGTTTTGAAACATCCGGATGAGATAAGATTGGAGCTGTGGAGAAAAGATGTTTTAAGGTAGAAAAAGCAGTGTCTGCTTCAGCAGTCCAGGCAAACTGTACACGGGTAGAGGTGAGTTGTGTGAGAGGGATGGCCACCTTGCTGTAGTTCTTAATAAAGCGTCTGTAAAAGTTGGCAAACCCCAGGAATCGCTGTAGCTGCTTCCTATTGGAGGGCACAGGCCAATCCACCACTGCTGTAGTCTTGTCCGGGTCAGACCTCACCTGTCCTCTTTCAAAGATGAATCCCAAGAAGGTGATAGAAGATTTGTGGAACTCACACTTCTCGGCTTTAACGAACAGCTGATTCTCCAATAAACGTTGAAGGACCGCTTTGACGTGTCGAGTGTGTTGCGTCTCGTCTTTGGAGTAGATCAAGATGTCATCTAGGTATACAAAAACAAAGACCTGAAGGAAATCACGTAGGACGTCGTTAACAAGAGCTTGGAAAACTGCCGGGGCATTGGTCAACCCAAAAGGCATGACCAGGTATTCAAAATGTCCAAGAGGCGTTTTAAAAGCAGTTTTCCACTCGTCCCCCTTGCGAATACGGACCAGATGATAAGCGTTGCGTAGGTCAAGTTTTGAGAAGATAGTTGCACCTTGTAGCTGTTCGTAAACTGATTCGATAAGAGGAAGTGGATATTTGTTTTTGATGGTGATCTGATTCAGACCCCGATAGTCGATACACGGACGGAGGGTTTTGTCTTTCTTTGAGACGAAGAAAAATCCTGCCCCAAGTGGAGATGTAGATGGACGGATAATACCAGATTTAAGAGACTCCTCAATATATTCTGTCATGGTTGCCTTTTCAGGCCCTGAGATGTTATACAACCTACTAGCAGGTAGTGGAGCACCAGCAAGTAAATCAATTGCGCAGTCGTAGAGTCTGTGACGAGGTAAGGATAATGCTAGTTGTTTGCTAAAAACCGGTGCCAGAGAGTGGTAAGTGGCAGGCACGTTGGTTAGATCGATCTTTTCTTTCACCAATGGAGGAGGTGAACTGGGAGAGACTGCAGAATGGAGACATTTCAAAGAACACTCCTCCCCCCATCTTTCAATTCTGTTCTCTGTCCAGTTAATACATGGGTTGTGTGTCTTTAACCAGGGGTATCCCAGTACGAGTTGAGACGTGGGCGAATCAAAAACAAAAAACTCACCATACTCCCTGTGATTTCCTGAGACAACAAATTTGATCTTTATTGTTTTTAAAGAGATGGACGAAATGTGTTGTCCCGTGATGGCGGTGACAGGAATGGATGGGTCCAAACTGGTTGTGGGAATCTGCAGTTTGTCTACTAGATCTCTGCTGATCAGGCTCTGTTCTGCACCAGAGTCGAGAAATGCCTGCTTGTTATTGACATTTAATTTCTGTTGCACCTTGTAACACTTTGAGATTTTCATTAATGAAAAGTGCGTTATAAATTGAATTCATTATTATTATTATTATTATTATTATTATTATTATTATTATTATTACCAGAGTCGAGAAATGCCTGCATGGGATGATTAACAGAGTTCAAACAGAGAATCACAGGCAAGGTTAAATTTTTAGGAGAAAAAGAAGTCGTACCCACCAGTATCCCCTTACCTACTGGCGGGCGTTGGCTTTTAGCAGTAATCTGCACGTTTTTACTGTGTGACCTTGTTTTCCACAATACATGCATGCATTGGCCTCAAGACGTCGCTGTCGCTCCTCAGGGGTGATTCGGGTCTTTCCGATTTGCATCGGCTCCGTTTCGGAGAAAGACTCGGAAGCTGTGGGGGCGGAACTTCCGGAAGCGAGAGACTCACGGGAGTTGAAGTCGTCCTCGAGTTGGCTCTCTCGAACACGGTTGTCAACACGGATGGCCAAGGCGATGACGTCGTCTAGGTCGGAAGGAATTTCCCCAGTAATCAGCTTATCTTTTATTTGGCGGTTTAGAGCTTTGATGAATGCGCTACGGAGCGCTTTTCCTTCCCATCCGGACTCCTCAGCGAGGATGCGGAAGTGAATTGCGAACTTCGCCACCGTTTCACTTCCTTGGCGTAAGGAAAACAGTTTTTGGGCCGCTTCCTCCTGTTGGAGAGGGTGGTCAAACACCTGGAGAAAGTTCTTCAAAAACATGGAGTAAGACAAGCGGTCAACAGAACGTCGGCGGAGGAAGGCTTGTGCCCATTGGAGCGCCTCACCCTTCAGTGCACTTATGATGTAAGTGATGCGAGCAAAATCAGAGTCGTAGGTGATTGGAGCTCGTTTGAAAGCCAACTCGCATTGGAGAATGAAGCCGCCACATTTACGTGTGTTACCTTCAAAAAACTCTGAAGGACGAACGTCTGGCTCCTTGCCAGGATTTGGTTTTGTTTGGGTTGACAACTCCTTCTGTAGAGAAGACACCATGCTCCCCAGCTGCAGTAGGTTCTTTTGGGTAGTTTGCTGCTGAGTGACAATCTGCTGTAACGTAGACCCTAACTGGCCACTTACTTCCTCAGTCGTGCCTGGGGGGTCCATAGGCTGGGACATACTATCAGGTTTGGTTTTAACGTCGACCCCAAATAGCAGACCAAGGAAGTAAGGACACAAGGCAGGGCAAAAGTTAAGTGAAGTTTATTTACAGTGCAGATAAAAAGTACTCGAGCAGCTGTAAAGGAAGGGGAGAGAGTTGGTGAGTATATATATCCGTGGGTTGTATGATGGTTTTGAATCTTGAGTTGAAGAATTGAAATCCTTACTTTGTTTTGCAGGAGGTGTTCTGGAGGAGAGTTGAAGGTGGGATTCCTGGGGTTGCAGCAGGTGGAGTGAGAGGATCCAGTTGGAGAGAGGAGCAGGCTGAGACCAGACGGTGCAGATGAGGACATCTAATGATCCACAGAGGTTGAGACCCGTGGATGAGGAAGGTCTTGGAGAAGACCAGAGTCAGGCCGTGGAAGGTCCGAATGGAAGAAGATGTCCCAGCGCTGAGGAGGTGTCTGGCAGCTGCTTAAATAGGTGAGTCAGCAGTCCTCCTCAGAATGGCAGCAGGTGTGGTGAGTTGAGTGATTGGCTGTGGAAGGAAGAGTGACAAACAGACAGAAAAAACCAAGAATCCCACATATTTGACAAGAATACTTTTTTATTCTTTATAAGTGTCAAAGTTTTATCAATTTAGTTAAACTTTTAAAAGACATAATTTACTGGCAAGTCTAAAAATAAATTTCTGCTAATTTTGTTTAAGACTGTTTATCCAAAAATGTCTAAACTTAATTTTGATCTGATTATGGTTGTTAATTCAAATTAACAAGTTTATTATAAAAGTTTAAATAGTCAATAATTGTAGTTCAATGCAGTATACCGGTAATATTTTCTCTACTTCCCATTTTGCTTATTTTGGTTACTTGTGCTTGCATTGAACGTAAAGTCGCTTATTTGGGCTTGTTATTCATTGCACTTTATTCTTTGTCTAGTAAAATGACCACGCTAAAATTAGCTCCAATAAGTGGGGAAATATGGGGAAATAATATAATTAAAAAATGGGAGAAAAGGGCGTACACTTAGCATGGTTAGTTGTTCAATTTTTAGTTTATTTTTACTAAGTTGTACGCAGCTTTCATGAATGTCTATTGTTGTCATTGTCAATTGTTGTCATCACTCTTCGTTTAAAATTCAGATCTCAAATGAGTCCCAGAGGTTTAATGGGATTAATCTGTATAAATATGCTAAATGTATCTTTATTTTTTAGAGTGGATATGTTCTTCAAGGTGTTTAGCATAATTTTTGCCGTTTGTATGCAACGCCATAATAAATGTATGTTTATACCGGTTAAAAACGGTCTTAGTTTTACACAATGGGGTGGGTTGCCAGTTGGGCTCGTTTTGTGCTTCTTTTGGGCTGGTCGCTTGCTTCTGTCGCGAGATCTGGCAACACTGTATCAAAGTCCTCAATGACAACAAGGCCTCCTGAATTCTTGCTTCGTCATCATTCGGCTTTTTCTACAGAACTATTTCGATAAAAATTGGTAAGCGAATTCTCAGTTTCTTTTTGCAGAGAAAACACAATTTTGAAACGTTTGGTTTCACAGCATAACGGCATTTGCACTGTTTTCGGACGGACGAAGCTTTTAGCTGGCGGCTCCGTTAGCATTAGCTTAGCTTTCATTTCCGACAAAAAACGTAATTTTTGGATGATTTAAAATCGGATCTTTCTTCGTCAGATTTTCATGATAAAAACGGATCTGTCCGCTTGGTTCAGCGAAACAATTTGGAGTCTTTCTCGTTAAAATTTTATTAAATCGGGCCGCTCGTGTGAGCGCCAGGCCTACTGTTAAAACGTCCGAATTTAACGTTGTTAAGCCTAAAACCTAGAATATTTGGACTATAATTTTATAAACAAGATTGATCAAATTCTAAAATCTCTGTGTAGCATTCGGCTACGTTCATGATTTAAAAAAAAGTATTTAAATATTTATTTTATATTTAACCATAAGTTTTTAGTTCCTGTATATCAGAGATAATTATGTAACCTTTTATAACTTTTCTTAATATCAGGAAAAATACAATGGGAAATGTTTGCAATCAATCCTCTCTCAGTCACGTTTTAAATGGAATGCTGAATAAGAAAGTAATAATTTGTATTTGTGTTCTCGGATCCACCGAGAATTCTTCAAGCAAGTCAATCAAATTTCTTGGTTTGTAAAATTATTTAAATAAAAATTTACTTCTTAACATCAACTTTAGTTCTTGTGCCATTCCTTTTATTTATTTATTTATTTATTATTATTCTGCTGTTTCTACTATGTCAGCACAGATACTTTTCTTTTAAGTAAATAAAAA
>JBBPBX010084222.1:0-15351 GCA_038048925.1 Garcialebias charrua
CACTGTTAGTGTTTTTAAAAAATTATTTTTCAGGAAACTGATAGTTAAAAAAAGTATTTTTTTTTACTTTGTTTTTTCATGAATGTCTTATGTTAAGTTTTTCCTGTGTAAGGATGTTGTTTTCATAAAGTAAGTGTTTCCAAAGTAAATAGCGCTGTGCTACCTGAACCAAACAACAGAGTATAAAACTTGTGACCCGTCAGCAGCCCTCGTTCTACGGTCTGTCACTGAGACTCTCTTGGCCCGATTGTGGCCGTAATGTGAGCTGTTTCCCTGCCTCGTGACTCGGATTTGTTTATTGTTTTATAAAGAGCTCCTTCGTTCCCTCTGCTGAGATCACTTGAAGCTGTGAAATCATTTTGGGACTGAACTTCCAGCAAAAAACCCAAACTCTGGCGGCCAGACAGTGTTCATTAATAACACCAAGCTCCTGATGACATCCACAGTATACAGGGAAGAAAATCTGGTTATAAACATTAAAGATGGCTGACACCTGTCTGCAGCTACATTAGCAAGCACTGCCAGGAGTTCGTGGTCAGGAATGAAACACGCGTCCTCCTCGAACACCCTGCTTCAGCTGGGAGAAGCTGCCACTAAATACATTTATTTTCTTATACAACCTTTCAAACCACTGCACTCAAATCTGGCTCCCAAATCGAAGCTAACATGCAAGAAAAGGATGAAAGTGTCGGAAAGTACACATTTTTAGCCACATTCGTTATTACCAGCCGTCAAAGGGTGGGCGATAATGTTTTTGCACTAAATTGCACATGTCGGCTTGCGTGTGCGTGTGTGTGTGTATTTGTATTTTAATAAAATATCTCATGAACCATTGAACACATTGTGCTAAAAGGTGCAGAAAGTTTTCATTGGCGGACCGTCTACAACTGTTTTACCAATTGGAGTCAAGATGGACGCCAAAGCCTAGTGATTGTAAAAACACAAAAATGGCTACAATCCCCTGGCATATACAGGTACTTTCCAACTAACGAGCGCATCGACATACGAGGTTCCGGACTTACGAGCTCACTAACAAACAGTAAATTTGTAAAGAACATACAGAAAATACAGCACTTTTATGTGTTTTTAGATGAAAGTATGTTAGCTAACCGTTTGTAAACAAGTTTCTGAGCATGTTTATGAACTAGTGTGAACGTTTGTGATGAAAAACGAGTGCTTGTAGTAGCGCTAGCATAAATTTTCCGACTTACAAGCGAAAATCTGGACTTACGAGCAACACGTGTTTCGGGTTCCGACATACGAGATTTCGTGTTACGAGCACCTCGTATGAATGGAACTCGCTCGTAAGTCGGGGACCACCTGTATTATGGAATCACCACTCTTGGATGATGTTCTTGCAACTGTTTAACTTTGGACTCCCTGATAAAGATGTTGGATTAAAGACAATAATGAGAAGGATGTTTCGTTCCGAACAGGATCACTTAAAAATTCTTCTTATTTGGTTTTTGATGTTGAGATTTGGGACTTCACAGCAGTCTCTGTCTCAAACATAACTTTACACACATTATAAGACCTCAACATTCACAGATTATTTCATTCTTATTATTCGTGACGATAAAAGGACACGACCAGCTACAGTCAGCTGGCGCACTGTTCTATCTGAACACACATGGTTTGTGTTTTCGTCTTTAAATCCCACTTAGCTGCTTCCCAAACAGAGCTCCAGTTCGATAATCTTATGTTAGATACACAAGATCTATGGAAGCCATTCTCCCTCCTGAAGCCCTTTTCCAGCAGACAAACTCAGCTTCCTATTAAAGCATTACGGGCATGTCAGCTGTGGATGCATATTAAAGATGTTCTCGGCATGACATTTGTCTTCGAATTGCAAAATATCACAAAAGCAATGGTGAATAAATTCTGTTTCTTATTTTTCAAGTGTTTGGACACATATGAAGGCCTATTAACTTCATTAGGGGCCACGACTGACTGCATCGGGTAGTTTTTCCTTGCCAGGATGAAAAGTAAATAAATCAGTTGATTCAATAGTTTGTTCATCATAATATTCAAAGGTAGGAGAAAAAAAATGACTCAAATTAAACAAATCTGTGTCTTAGTCTTGAGCGTGACGGTCGGCTTGGCGACACGTTCACACGTCAACCTTTAGTTGTGTACCGGTATAGAAAAGGTACTGTAAAACTTAAAACTTTTTGAATTTGTATTTATCTTCCCTGACAAAATTACCAGATAATGTATTTTGACTAGTTCAGATTTAACACTACAAGTTTTTTGTTTTTTGTTGACCCCGCCTCTCACACAGTGATGACTGGACATGGGCACCGAGCAGTGACCCCCACAACCAGAACATTAAGAAGCGGGTAAAGATGATGGATGGATGGATGGATGGATAAACTACCATGACAATGTGGGGACTGTTGTTGTCCCCTTTGTCTTTAGTTGTGTTCAGACTAGCCAGTTGCTCATCAATCTGGTCAAAATTAAACTCTGCTTTTACCAAACTGAGGTTGTTCAAAGATCTACCTATGACAGGTAAGATATTTATTGTTCACAAACCACTAATTAGTTTAACAGTTTCCACCTTCCTAAACAGTGATTCTCAAAGCACGTCTCCTTCATAAACCCAGTGACTCCTCCTGAAATGTTTTAAAGAAATATTGTTGTGAAGCAAAACCAAAAGCCAGTACAGGATTACAGATGATTTGTTATGTTGTCATTTATAGGTTTTTTAACAAATACAGCAAAACAGCAGTTAAGGAATCCCATTCTATTATACATAGGTCTACTTCAGTTGTATTTTTGTTTTTTACAGTTGATGTTAAATTTATAAATAAAAGTGTTATGAAAACCATGAGAGACCCTAAATCCTACACTAACGGGCGAGGGGGTTGGGGGGATAATTGCCTCCCTCCCAGCCCCCCATCTCCCAGTTTCTCCCCCCCTTGTTGGTGCCCCTGCATAGAAACAGTTTTCTAGGATGGCAGCATAGATATCATATATAACATATATGTTCTATATATGATATCTATGGATGGCAGTGGTCGTGCAGCATGGATAACGCTCCCTGAAGCACAAGTTTAAGGTTCATAGATAAACTAGATGTTTTAATTTTCTTCTATCTTCACATCTAGAACATTTTTAGCTTGGACCCAAATGTACAGAACTTTTAAAATCGTCATGAACATCAATTTGACAGTGGGTTACGATGAGAGTCTCATCTGGTTCAAACTCCTCTTCTGTTTTCTAAGACCAGGAGGAGAACGTTCACTTTTAGTGCGGTCACTGACAGCAGAGGAAGCTCGAACCCCTCGCTCTCCAGAAACCCGGATCAGCCTGGCCAGGCCGGCTCCTGCCAGAACTGCCCTGAGCTCTGGGATCAAGGAAAGCTGCCCCATATCCCAGCAGATGCTCTGACCGCCTGTGAACTGCATCCAGATGCTTGAACTCTCAGCTTTTCCTGTCGGGATCTACATTTTCCAAAGCAAAACTTCAAACATCTGTTGCTGCCTGAACTTCCTGTCTTCAGTGTTACAGTTTCCACGAGTCGCTCTGAAGTTTGATTACTCAGTTTTAATCTGTTTCAGTGGAAAGCAGGTGTTTCTGTGCTGCTCATTGCTGCTGTTTGTTTGTGTCTTGCCTTTGACTGGTCTGTGTGAATTATTACCAACCACACTGTGGTCCTGCTGTGATCTGCTCTTTACTGGTTTGTCAGTTCTTTATGCGGCCCTGACATTCAGCCTTACAACCTTAATAAAGTCTGGGTTGATCAGCTGATAATAATAATAATAATAATTAATTCAATTCATAACGCACTTTTCATTACTGAAAATCTCAAAGTGCTACACATACATTGAATGCTACACACATTCATAAACCGGTGGCGGCAGACTACCATGCAAGGTGCTTTCCAGTCCTACCGGGAGCAACTCAGGGTTAAGCTGATCACCCAGATATCTGTCTGTGTGAGGTAACTATTCTTACCTGGAAGAAATCAGCTCAAGTTCAGGTGTCTCCTTTGCCAACATGGCTGGAAAACATAGAAACCACATCTTTACCGTCCTGCTCTCTGGATCACACTGCAGATCTGTGTGGAGTCTAAGCTACAAACCACACCAAATCTTAGCTCCATATTTGTAAAACTGCCTGAGTTATATTCATTTTTGATATGTCTAAGGTTGATTAGCTGTGGCAGCCATTTTGAATTGTTGTGATTACGTATAAGAAAATATTGTTTTTAATTATATTTATCCCTGACTACAGGCTGCTCTTCTTAAATAATCATTATTAAAGCTGTACAACACAGAATCTGAATCTGAATAAGCTTTATTATCATCGTACCAGGATACAGAGAAATTATGTTCGTGCAGTGGTCCAAAAGATGAGCGACGTGCACGTTGCTGCTGCTATAATAGCACAGTTCCTTACTCTTTATCAGATTATTTTTAGATAGAAAAAAGGTAAGAGCCATGTGGATGGATAGTGGTATTACAAAAAAGTTCTCTTCACATCTTGTCCTATCAGTACATGATTTGAGACATCAAAAAAACTCTACCAGCAAGCACATTTATAAACACATATATGCATTTGAAGTCAAAACGTTGAGATTTGTCCATGGGCTTTTTCAGATAGGCCACAGACCTGATGTTGTTGTTCAGCCGGCAGTTCTGATAAGTCTGCACAGAAGTTCTCGGGGGTTGGGGTTTGAGCTTTGTCCCTAGTTACCCATGTCCCAGGAAAAATTTGATAGTCGGCTCATATCCGAGGCCAAACGGGGGAGTCAGATTCAGATAAGCCACAATTGTTGATTTTCTTCAGGCAGACTGTTTTTGTCTTGTCAGCCTTGAGTCCTGCTGGAAACTTCTCTGTCCAAAATGGCCAAATTATTGGGTATTTCACTCCACTGATCCGTGTTATGAGCCTCCTCAAGCTCCATCCCAAAATGTTGGTGAATCCCAGAAGCCGCAGGTGGCCTGTGATTCTTACAAATCGCTTCCATCTTACGGTTTAGCTCATAAGAGTACTCATAGCACGAACCAAACCTTCACACTTTGTCATGGCCAAAACAGCTGCTGATGTCTTCTTCAAAAGTTGATAAAACAGAGCCCTGCCGATGCCAAAGAGCAGAACCCCTGCTATCATAAATCCAAATATATAAACGTCTTCAGCGTCTTCCTGAGACAGGACATCAGCCCCTTTCATAAGACAGCTCAGTCCGGGCCTGATGCGTGTTCAGTCCTCCAACGAGCATTCAGAAAAAACACAAAGGCGGATAGGCGAGTAAATTTTACTCATCTCTGATGTGCCCCTGATCCGCGAGCAGAGGTAGTATCAGATCCGGACCCGAGCCAGGCAGACCCACTTGCAAAGGTGGGCAAATGAACGCTAGGGACCGCTAATGCGCTAATCCGCTTACAGCCGACCTAACGTTTTTGTCAGCGTAACAGCGAAGTGACTAACTTTTATAATTCATAAGTGGATTTGTGCTATTTTTATTTAAAATGCAGTACCGCTAATAACTAATTATCTATCAGTAAAAACAAATAAGCTATTTAGAGTTTATCCTGTATTGAACGCCTTTTTTGAAGCTATTTAGAGGCTCTTATGCTGGCTCCGTAGCTGCTTGTTTTGCCTTTTTCCCCTCCCTCACCGTCTTGACATCTACCGGGTCAGAGGTGAACTCGGGGGCTAATTCTGTGGCTAGCTGGTTGTGCTGGGTTTCTTGGATAAATCCGCAGAGAACCCCGCTGTTTCAAGCCAAATTAACGCGGCCGGAGGATTTTATTGTGTGTTTTGTGTCGACCACTCGACGGTGAGTCGTTAGTTTTATGTATTTTAGTTACTTTTCATTAAATCTGTTGACTACCTATAGAATCTTGACATCTTCCGGGTCAGAGGTGAACTGGACGCTAACTCTGTGGCTAGCTGGTTGTGCTGGGTTACTTGGATAAATCCGCAGAGAACCCCGCTGTTTCAAGCCAAATTAACGCGGCCGGAGGATTTTATTGTGTGTTTTGTGTCAACCACTCGACGGTGAGTCGTTAGTTTTATGTATTTGGGTTACTTTTATGTATAAATGCGGTGGCGACACACCCGTGTATTTGAGATTTTAAAAGTGGTCTTAGGGATTAAAAGATCATTCTCTTTTTTGTTAATTTCGTGGCCGAATAGAATGTATGTACGTAAAGTAATAATAATAATAATAATAATAATAATAATAAACTTTATTTGTATAGCACCTTCCACAATGCCTTGCATTGACCAAGGTGCTTAACAGGATAAAAAGAAGAATAAACGGGAACAATAAATCAATGAAAATAGAATAAGAAACCACAGCGATAAAAGAAGGCAATGGAAATAAAAAATGCTACATACTAAAATAACATAAGTAATAAAAGTTACATACAGAAAGCTTTTTTGAACAAGTGGAAATAAAAATGCAATTGAAATAAAGATGCTACATACTAAAATACAAAATAATAAAAGTTACACACTGAAAGCTTTTTTGAACAAGTGGGTCTTCAATTTGGTTTTGAACAGAGTCGGATCGGAGGTGGCACGCAGCTCAAGGGGGAGGCTGTTCCAGGCTTTTGGGCCGGCGACAGAAAATGACCGGTCTCCCCATTGTTTGTACCTCGAGCGAGGCACCTCCAGCAGGTGTTGACTGGCAGATCGTAAGTCCCTGCCAGGCTGATGGACTTTCAGAAGTTCTGAGATGTAGAGGGGAGCAAGTCCATTCAGAGCTTTGAAAACAAACAGCAGCAACTTGAACTGTATCCTGAACTGAACTGGGAGCCAGTGTAGAGAGGACAGGACAGGAGTGATGTGTTCATATTTTCGTGTGTTGGTCAAAAAGCGCGCGGCAGAGTTCTGTACAAGCTGTAAACGGGAGATGGAGGATTGATTAATGCCAAGATACAAAGCATTACAATAATCAAGTCTGGAGGTCACAAAGGCATGGATGGCCTTCTCCAGATCACCACGACTAAGAAATGACTTGACTTTGGAGAGCAGACGGAGCTGAAAGAAGCTGGTCTTGACAACAGAACTGATCTGTTTATCAAACTTTAAATTGGAGTCAAGCTGCACTCCAAGATTTCTGACCACCGAGTTGAAGTGGGGGAGGGGAAAACCAACACTGGGACTGGGAAGGATGTTGCTGGTGTCATCAGGTGCACCAAACAAAATGCATTCAGTTTTATCTGTGTTTAGGTGGAGGAAGTTTTGAGAGAGCCAGTGCTTAATGTCATTTAAGCAGTTGACAAGAGTGTTTGAACTGAGTGAGGGGTTGGGAGTGACTGGCAGATAGATTTGTAAATCGTCTGCATACATGTGAAAAGACAGGTTATGACGTGCAATGATTGATCCTAATGGCAGCATGTAAAGAGAGAAGAGGACTGGCCCTAGAATAGATCCCTGTGGTACGCCAGAGGTCAGAGGGGTTGATGAAGAGGAGGACAGATCGCCTATCATGACAGAAAAAGTTCTCCCAGACAGGTAAGATTTGAACCACTCAAGCACAGCTCCCTGGAGGCCAACCTGCTGAGACAAGCGGTTGATTAGTACCTGATGGTCGACGGTGTCAAAAGCTGCTGAGAGGTCTAACATCACCAGCAGAGCAGGGTTTTTTGCATCCAGGGACAGAAGAATGTCATTCTGTACTTTGAGCAGTGCAGATTCAGTGCTGTGACGAGCTCGAAAACCTGACTGAAATTTTTCAAACAGGTTGTTGAGTTCTAGAAAAGATTGAAGTTGAATAAAAACAATCTTTTCTAGGACCTTTGATAGAAATGACAGATGGGAAACTGGCCTGAAATTAGAGAGAGCTGTAGGATCTAGGCCTGTTTTTTTTAGAAGAGTAAAGTATTAAATAAATCCTTTGATTTTTGTAATTTCATCCTTTTAGGATCATTTTAGTTACTTTTCAGTTGGCAGTGTAGTGCAAATATTGAGAATTGAGACTGAGAATCTTCACCAGCATAGTGCAAATATTGCATAACGCTGCCGGCTACCAATTGTTGAATATAAATGGCGGATTAGATTAGCTTCCCCTAATTTTCATAAGACATTTGTGCTTTTGAAATTGTGGACCGAAAAAAATTAATAAGCATTTTAGAAATTGTGGAACTAATTTTTTGATTAGCATTGCCCACCACTGCCCACTTGTGAATGCAACCTGCAGATCCGCGCTCAGAATATGATGATATCAGTGAGCCACCGCAGGATTAATCAACAAGCAGATTTATTAACAAGGGAATATTAAAAATGACACAAAACAGCAATTTGTAAAAGTTAGATTAGCTCTTTTTTTCCCCTCTCTCTCTCTCTCTCTCTCTCTCTCTCTCTCTCTCTCTCTCTCTCTCTCTCTCTCTCTGAGCAGCGGAGGAGCTGTGTGCGCGCGCGCTGGAGGGAGACAGCTGTAGATTTATTACTGAGGAAATATTAAAAATGACACGAAACGACAACTTGTAAACGTCTGACGTCTGTCCCACAATAAATACGTCGCGGTCCAGTTCAGCTCAGCTGAGTTCTGCTCCACGCCTCTTTTGGACCTGCGTTGCGGGTTCATTTATGAACAAGTTTATGTGAGCGGGACCTGCCCGCCTTCAACTGTGGTCTTATGAATGACCCGGGGAGGATTAAAGCCGGACTGGTCTGTGCGGCAATAGGCTATATGCCACGGACTTCCGTTCCAGCACTTCCGCATTCTTAGCCCGTAAGACGCACTTCCGGTTTGCGGACAACAACACTATAAGCCATGGCGTTTTTCACACGATCTCTGCAGGACTTGCCGAATGTCTCTATTAATGATGTGTACAGAATAATTCACACCTTATCTAAAGCCCCCACGTCTAAAAAGGACAAAGGATTCAAGCTGTATGTGTCCAATTACATAAATAACTACGAAGGTAAGTCGGTATTTGTTTTCAGTTCACCAAACTGCATCATGTAGGCTAACACGGCTAACATAGCTAACCTTGCTAAATTGTTGAGGAAACGTCTTTTGTCTGTACAATGTTTCTTACTAACACAAATGTTAGTTTCAAACAAGGAGGCAGGAGAAGTCACAGTTAGGGCTGAGTGTTTCCCGTCAATGAGGAAGAGCAAGAAGCCCCACTGTTTGAGTGTAAGTCAAAGCAACCCAACATGTTCACTACAGGGCTGTGTTTTAAGAAGCTAGTACGACTTTGAAGAAGTACACATTTTATAAATGATAGTCAAACTAAAGCACATAACATTAATTGACTACTCAAGTTATCATTGATTGAAAAATAAACCAAAAAATGCACATGTTGTGTTTATTTTATTTGTTTATTTCTGAGGTACACAAAAAAAACTGTTGCTTCAGGTCTGTTCTTTTATAATTAAGTACTGTATCTGTGAATCCTGTAACTGCAATATATATAATATATATATATATATATATATATATATATTATATATATATATATATATATATATATATATATATATATATATTATATATATATTTGTGTGTGTGTGTGTGGTTGTCTAATTATGGTTGTCTTTTTATAATAGCATTTAGAGTTGGTACATTTTGGTCTCTGAAATATTTGGTATTGTACACAGATGGTGCTGAGGGAATCAAAGCCGGTGGAGTTTCAGGGATGCCAGTGCACCTGTGTGGCAGGTACAGTCTTGTGCAGCCATGTGGCAGCTCTGCTCTTCCAGACGGCTCAGTACTCACAGTCGAAGCTTCAAGCTGTCCCTCCAGTCCTAAGCTGCACAGACACGGAACAGAAGTGGCATAAACCGAGGACAATGGTAACTACATATAAATGACTCTTTATTCATGATTATGAATTATACTGTAGTTCAATTTTTACAGCAATGTTGTTTTTGGATGCAGGGCATAAAACCTGGTCCAGTAAAGGACATGGTTGTCGTGTCAGCAAGACCTAGAGAGAGGAAAATCTATGAAGGAATTAGGTTTGTTTTAATTTAAAGAACACAGACACACATACACAATCGTTTTTAAACAAGACAATAATTGTATTGCCTAAAATACAATAACATAGGCTTTATTAAGTATAAATGTCATAATTTGCCTATTAATTTCTTCTTTATGAAAAACTTGTATTTTTCTACACAGAAGCAACTTGTATAAAGGTGCTACCTGCCCTCTGCCACCCATCTCGACCCTAAGGGTACAGGAAGTGTACCAGGCACTTCCAGCTGAAGAAGCGCCGATGATAACCACATTGGGTGTCTCCAAAGATGTCCCTCTTGTTGACTCTTTGTTCGGTCCAGTACAAAAGGGAAGTGTTCTGTCATATCAGCTGCCAGCAAGGGTAGTTCCCAGGACCCGTCCACATCAACACGCCCCTTCTCCACCACAGTTGCCACTCGACAGTTACAGACTTGAACAGTCCAGCTGTGCATACGTATGTACGGAACAACAGCACCACCAAATGAAGTCCCTGGAGACAACATTACAGATGTCTCACATAATTGAGAGCAGCACGCGGGAGCAGAGTTTCTGTGCAGAGTGGCACCAAGTTAGAAAGTTTAGAGTTACCTCAACAAGGTTTAGGGAGGTCTGTCACACCAGGGGTGACAGCTCTGCTGAAAACCTTGCAAAAAGGCTTCTGAGACCCTGCAGTCAGACTGCTGACATGCGTCGGGGGCTTGCCTTAGAGTCAACAGCTGTAGAGGAGTACTGCAGGGTAAGAGAGGTCAACCACTACCCATGTGGGTTCCTGATCCATCCTGATGCACCATGGATGGGGTCATCACCAGATGGAATTGTGTACGATCCGGAGGAGCAACCAGAGTTTGGCCTTTTAGAAATTAAATGCCCAAATGTGACGAGCTACGTGGACTGCTCTTACATCTTGATTAGGGATGGTAAGAAGACACTTAAACGTACACACACATATTACTGGCAGATCCAGGGACAAATGTTAATGTCAGGGTGTGAGTGGTGTGACTTTGTCATTTACACTGAAAATGACATGTTTATTGAGAGAGTTCGTCGTGACATTCAAGTACTCCGAACCATCAAACAAAAGGTTGACCATTTCTTTTTTTATTTTTACCTCAGTACTTGCCTGGTCAAATAAGGTTAAATTGTAAAGCTTAACCCAATAATTCTCAGTCGGGTCATCTGGACAGTGTCTTTTTTATAGCAAAGTTTCATCCTCTATCTGGAGGGCTTCATCAGTCTGAGGACTTCCAGCAAACTGTTCCCCCACCAAGAAGTAAACACCTTAAGTACCGTACTTTTCGGAGTATAGGTGGCAGGCACCTTTTTATCATTTTTTTCATGGCCTGTGACCTATACTCAGGTGCGANTTTTTTTAATGGCCTGTGACCTATACTCAGGTGCGACCTATATATGGCTTGTTATCACTTTCGGTGAAACAAATTTTTAAATCCAGCTCATTTCACAATTACGTTCATTTATTAAGGAAAAGTTCAGCTCAGACATATATGTGCTATAATTTTTATCAAACAAATAATTGTTTTTAAGTGTTAATCTTCTTAAAAGCCTTGCTGTGCGCTCCTGTGGCAGACATTTGCAGCAGAGCTAAACTAGGTGCGACCTATCTAGGGATTTTTCCAATCTATTGGTGATAATTGGACAATGCGACCTATACACAGGTACGACTTATACACCAGAAAATACTGTAGACCTACTTAAGATGTTTACTTCTTGGTGGGGGAACAGTTTGCTGGAAGTCCTCTGACAGATGAAGCCCTCCAGATAGAGGGTGAAATGTTTATATAAAAAAAAGACACTGTCCAGATGACCCGACTGAGAATCATTGGGTTTGGTACCTGGATTATTGAGAATGAACTTTGTAAAGCTTAACCTTTGTACATATGAGATTAAATATACCGTACTGTTAATACCTGTGTCAAGTTCCTTAAATTTGAGTTTTAATCAGTTACATACATTTATTTCTCTTTAAGGTCAGATACAATTTATTCTGTTTGAAATTTGCTATTCGGCTGTAACAATAATAATAATAATAAATTCAATTTATACCGCACTTTTCATTAATAAAAATCTCAAAGTGCTGTGATAATCATACCCTCTTTGTGAAATGTTTTTTTCTGTGTCATAACTTTTCATTCACTAGAAGATGAGTGAGAAGATTTCAGTTTTATTTGCATAAATATCCCACTTGATGGCTTGACTTATATGAAAAATGTTATTAAGGAAATGATTTAAAGGAAAAAGGAAAGAGAAATTAAAATACCTCTTACAGTGATTTACTTTTATTGTAAGTACAAAAATTACAAAATGAAACGTAAATATAGAGTATGCTGGTGAAGATTCTCAGTCGTCCAGGACATGATGAAATCAAAAAAGGCGTTCAATACAGGATCAACTGGACTTTATTTGTTGCAGAAAACGTTTTGACTTCTGTCCAGAAGTCTTTTTCAAATCTGAATGGAAGCTGTGAGAACGAGAAGTTTTATACAGGCTTACAAGTCACGCACCAACATATGAAATTGGAAACTGAAATAACAATTTGTGGTGTTATTTCAGTTTCCAATTTCATATGTTGGTGTGTGACTTGTAAGCCTGTATAAAACTTCTCGTTCTCACAGCTTCCATTCAGATTTGAAAAAGACTTCTGGACAGAAGTCGAAACGTTTTCTGCAACAAGTAAATATACAGTGTACTTTCTTGTTGTTACTCAGATGTCAGGCTTCTTTGCCCAGGCCTTTACTAGTGGGCCATTTTCATAATTTGTGAGTAGACACGCAACAGTGAACAGCTGGTTGATTATCCCAAATACACCAAGGGGAATTTCAGAGTCAAGAAACTTGTGCTCTTTGACCCGGCGAATGAAGCGCTCCACATGCACCCTGAGACGTGCTATGTCCTGGGTCTCTCTAACTTCCACTGCAGACATCTGAGACCTGCCACGCAGAAAAGCTGGCCTGTAAACTTTGCAGGGAACAATGTCATCAATAAGAAAACCCTTGTCCACCATAACAGCCATCCCTGGTTTTAACAGGGTGAGGAGACCAGATTCACGTGTGATCTGCTTGTCACTGATAGACCCGGCATACAGTCCAGAGATGAATGTCACTGCCCCATGGGGTGCAATCCCAATCAGCCCTTTCAGAGTGCAGTGGGATTTATAAGATGAAAACACCTCACTCTGGAGGAGAGGGGAAGATGGGCACTGACACCTCAGCTCAGTGCAATCAAGGATGACTGTTGTGTCAGGATAGTTTTTGAAGTCTGCCGGTAGACGTTTGCGTATCTCTTCCTCCGTTGCCCAGATACTAATTGAACCAAAAACTGTGAATAAAAAATTGCTCCATGTTGTTATGATCCTGCTGACGGTGGACTGATGGACACCGTAACGGTCAGCAAGATCACGTTGCTTGGATCCAAGGGCAAGGTAATTTAAAAACATGAAAAACTCATCGATCAGCTGCAAAGTACGCGTTGAGGGAGTGGAGTCGAGGGCAGTTCCTCTCTGTCCTTGGCGAACACTGACCATGTATGGCAGAGAGGGCTCAATCATGCCCCAGAAATTCATCAGGATCTCATAGGATGCAAACCTGAAGAAAAAAAAAACATACCATAACAATTAGTGTTCATGTTTCACTGCACAGCATACTTAAAAACAAATTAAACCCCAGGCACTGTGAGCACATGCTGTAATACATATAATTAATTTATAATATAAATATTTACATGGTACATTGTGATTATTTATGTTACATTATTCATTGCTGAATGTTGTTCGAATGGATATTTTTAGTTAATTTTGTTTTAAAGAAGGGACAGATCTGATCAAGATTATTTCTTCTTCTGACACCTTTCATTTTATGTATTGTTTACTTTTAATAATGTGGTTTTGTAAATTGTTTTTTTGTGTTTTAAATATGAAATGAACAAAATCAACTAAATAAAATATTTACATACACCCAAATAATATATCTAGACACACACACACACATTATACATGTATATATACTGAATAGGGAGAGAGACAGAGTGAACTTAATTCAAAATGGAGTTTTTGCTTTTGCATATAACACGTGAAAAGGTTTTCTAAAAGAATTTTATTGTCTGTGTAACACAAACGTGCGCGCATCCACACCCCGCACACACACACACACACACACACACACACACACACACACACACACACACACACACACCTACCTTGTGAAGAATCGAATGTCCTTGTCGGAGGATGCAAAACGGTGAATCCCGAACCGCTGCCTCAGCGACATGCTCTGAAGCTGCTCCCGTAGCTGGCGGAGTTCCTCCCGGAGATCATTATTTTCCTCCAGCAAATTATCCACAACTGCAGGCTCTGGACTAGCAACATAATCGTGGTCTTTATGGAAGTCCACGCTGGCTGTTGTGTCATCTTCCTCCTCGCTGTCCTCTGGAGGTGGTCTTTTCCTTCTCTCCCAAACCCCGGGTCTTGGAGGTGGAAGGGAGAAATTATTCCACTCAAACAAAGAAGGTACAGCTCCTTTTTTTAACCTCCGTCTTCCCTTTTCTGATGCTGGCTCTTGAATGTCCTCAGTTTTGAAATGCCGACTACAAACGCAGGTGTGAGCTTTTATAGCTAAGTTTTCCCTGCGGATAGCCACGATCCATTGTCGCCTTAACTCCTCATCAGCAGGAAAATGAAAAAAACTAAGTACTCTATTGTACCTACTGCTTACTGGACACAACGGCACACAACAGAACTCAGTTGAAGAGCCAGTAGCTCGCAGACGCTTTCCGTATTGAGTCTTTTTCATGGTTTACTACTAGGAGCTAACGCTAACAACAACGGCAGTGGATACTAACCGGAAGTGACGGCTATGTGTTGCATTTTACCGGAAGTACGTCACGGCCCTCCGTGGCATATAGGCTATTTGAAATGAATAAATTCAATAAAAAAATTAAAAAGTTGGAAGAGGGAGGGAAGAGGGAGGGATTTATTATAATTTATCCCCCACGTCTTGCCAAGTATAAACACTCAATGCGGTCGGTGACCCACACGCAATTGCATCATCGCTGGGTTCACTCAACGGGGGGTAAAAGACGTGAGACACTAGTATAAATCTAGCTTTACTTTGAGCTGCAGCTTCTCTCGTCTGTTTGCCTGTTAGCTCCGCTGCATTACGTCTGAGCTCCGCAGCTTGCTGCAGCACCACACAGTTTAAACTGTTTACAGGAAGGACTTTTAGTATGTTAACTTCATATATTTGGAGCCAGAAAAAAGATTTAATAACTTACCAAAGCCATTTCTCCGCGGTGTCCGTCCATCCAAAACCATCTGCGCACGCCGCCATTAGCTGCACCTGTTAGCATTAGCCCCTCCAAATCCACGGCTGCTGTTGGGCATTAGCTGCACCTGTTAGCCTGTTAGCCCCTCC